>VXBW01001560.1:347517-373927 GCA_013400375.1 Thinocorus orbignyianus
CCATGTTGCTCCAAGCCCCATCCAGCCTGGCCTTGAACCCCTCCAGGGATGGGGCAATGTCTGCCAAGAGCCTTGGAACTGGAAGCAGGACACCTGCACCCTGTCTGAACTGATCTTTCTGAAACGTGCCATGAGGAGCTTGTTTTCTTTGGGTATGAGCACTGTTTGGTCCGTCATGTCCCCATCGTCCTCCCCTCCCCTCCACCCCCCGNGACATAAAATTTAAGTAATGCCAACTACAGTCAAGAACTGTAGGATACTTTTGTCAAGACAAAGGTATGAACGCAGCTGCGCTGGCACGTTTCTCCAGATCCCGTCCCTCAGCCCTCAGCATTCAAATGCTTTCCATCAGAAACAGGCTTTGCCTTCCTTCCGCCAGCAGAGCCTGGAAGCTGCCTTGGCAGAGAACAGCACCCACCAGGCTCCCATTTTTGGCTATAGGTGAAGAGACCTCTTTTCACCCGGAGCCAGCTTCTCCATTCACTGGATGCATTGCGGGTCTGAGTGACCCTGTCTCCTCCCCAGCTAAAGAGCAGACACTGGCACAGGGCTGGGAAAGACTCCACAGCTCTGCAACATGAAGGATACTGCTAAAAGGAGGTGCAATTATTAACCTCGGAGCTACAAGGGACTGTCTGAGAACCTGGAAGCGAACCCAAAACCTGTAAGCATGATCCAACTAGTCACCTGAGGGAGAGGCGACAATAAAAATGTGTTTTGCAGGGCTGAAAGGCAACAGCAGTCTTGTTCACACACGCCAGTAAATGTACCCATTTCTCTCATATTCCATCTGAAAATTACGGTGATTATGAGGCACATACTTTCTTCACCATATTTCACCAAAACATCTGGAGCCAGACTCTATGACACGGCACTCGGCATCTCCCAGCTTGCGCCTCCAGGTATCCCACTAAAACTGGTCCCACCAGTATATTGCTTTGTGCCTGCTGAGGTGTGAATGGCATGTTCACGCGTATCTGCCTAACGACTGATAAACAACGGAAGAGAACCTTTGTGGATACAGACAATTTATTATTTATCAAGAACATTTATCTACTGCCCTCACTAGAGCTCGGTCCTTCTCCCCCCAGGGCCCAGAAGCAGCGGGTGGGTGCCCCGGGGCTGGGCCGCTCCTTCTCGGAGGCCTCTGCCTGGCACAAGAGATTTTCCTCCTGCCCCGTGTGTTTCCATAGTAGTTCCAAAGTCCCCAACACCACAGAAGCGTATAGAGTTGGAAGGGACCTTAAAGACCATCCAGTTCCAACCCCCTGCCCTGGGCAGGGACACCTCCCACCAGCCCAGGGTGCTCCAAGCCCCATCCAGCCTGGCCTTGAACCCCTCCAGGGACAGGGCAGCCACAGCTTCTCTGGGCAACCTGGGCCAGGCTCTCACCACCCTCACAGCAAAGAATTTTTTCCTAACATCTCATCTAAATCTCCCGTCTTCCATTTTAAAACCATTACCCCTTGTCCTGTCACTACACTTCCTGACTAAGAGCCTGATTACACCTGGAGTAGCTGTGTGGGTGAGTCAGAAAAGGGGAAAAAAAGAAATAAATTTAAAAAGAAGAAAAAAAGGTGAAGGAAAACACAGATCACGGTGTTCAAATTTTACCTCGGGCAAAACACGACGAAAATCTGAACTGTTTCATCCCCTCGCATTTACCCCCTGCTTCCTAACAAACGGAAACCAGGCGTAATTCTTTTACAAGAATTCTCTGATCTAGGATGAATTACACCGCAGCTCTGCCACCGGCCTCAACCCCTGCACTGGGTGGCAAATTATCCAGCCGCTCTGTGCTGAAGTTTCATTGTCTGCCCAGTGACAATGGTCTCACCAACCTCCTCTGAACAAGCTCCCACACCGTATCTTCATGGGAAGACTCATTCCAACAGGCAGCAGAGCCTCCTGCCCCTGTTGCCGGTGGCACAGCGAGGGTTACACGTGCTGGTTGGGTGGCACCATGACAGAAGGGTATGGACCTCCGGGGTTAACTTATTTTAGACCTGCTCTTACAAGGGAAATGGGTCACTGGATGCAGTACAAGGACTGTTTTTGGAACAGCAACAAGAAGGGAGACGTCCCGTTCCAGCAGCAGAGATCTGCCCTTTCTTCTGCACCCGGGAGCAGGAATGTCTCCTACAGTTACATTGACACAGACCAAATTAAATAGTATCCCTCACTGTTCCCCATAATTAATATTCTTTCCTCACACTGCCTCTGTATCCTTTGATGACTTAAACACCAGCTGTAATGAGTCGCCCTCTGCGCTTAAGTTTCTTTCTTAGTCACAGCTTCAAAAAACCCCAAAACCTTTAGTTTGTCCCATGACTTTCAGCCACATTCTCCCCCTTCCATGAAGTGCAAACAAATCAGTCAGCAACCATGATCTGCTCCCTTTGGGACAGAATTCCTGTGCCTTCACACAGTTACAGAGCACTCAAACGGTGCTTTTCACTCACTCTTTGGATTCAAATAACATTTGGTGCCGCACATCACCGAGGGTGATGCTGTAGTTTTCAGATACCATCCACTGCAACGAAAGGGTGGGAGGGGGGAGACATTAACCTCTTATCCCCACCAGAAATGCTTCTTCAGCAGGATATTTTGGAATGAAGTCACTGTTGTGTCCTTATCACTGATGCAGGGTTATTAAATTTAAAAAAAAAAACAAAACCAAAAACAAAATCAAAAAACCAACCACCAAAAATACCAAAGAGCCCAGCACTGGAAACCTCTCTCCATCTGGACACAGAGCTGCCTCCCACCACAAGCAGCTTTTGTTCCGTGGAGGATGTCAGGTATTGTAAAGCTGAAATTCCCGTTTGGACTTACTCAGAGCACAATTTCCAGGACAGCAGAGCAGAGCTGTTCTGTGCATAGAGAGGGAGCTGTTCCCGGGATTGTGAAGACCTTCAAATACGCTCTGCTGCTCACTTATTCTTCCTTCAGGGTTCAGGTAATAGTCTCATCCTGGCAGGTCTCTACAGTTTAACAAGTCTAAATTAATTTTTATTTGTTTGGTAAATGACCCTTAATAAAAGGGCTATAAGCAAGATGAATGAGCACAGCTGAGGAAACTGCCAGTCACACGCAATGCATGGACAAACCAGTGCACATCAGCAGAACCTCTCCAAGCACGCCTGCAGCAGCCTGTGTGATCTGTGCAGGACCCGGACGGTGCCAAGGCTTGTGCTGGAACACAGCAACGTGCAAAACCACCTCCATTTGTGAGCTGCTCACTTGCCCGATGTGAGCACAGCAAAAAGTCACTGTTATCAAAGAGGGAGCAGGGACACACCAGCTGTTTTCTTACTAGCACACCACAAAAAAGAGAACGTGCACACCTTGGACACTCACTGTCCCGCAGGCTGACACAGGATCTGCACTCACAGCGCACAGATGACTACAGGACTTGTCTGCCGTCTCTTCCAGAGACAGAGACTCTGTCAGCATCACCTGGAAAGAGGCAAAGCTGGTGACACTCAACTCAGACAGTGTCTTATCCAGCATCACAGAACTGTCTAGGTCTGGAAGAGACCTTTCAGATCAGCCAGTCCAACCACCAACCCAACTCCGATAAAAAGCCTTCACTAAACCACGTCACTGAGCACTATGTCAACCCAGCTTTTAAATCCCTCCAGGGATGGGGCCTCAACCCCTGCCCTGGACAGCCCATTCCAAGGCTTGATAATCACTTCAGTGAATGGGTTGTTCCTGATCTCCAACCTGAACCTCCCCTGGTGCAACTTGAGGCCATTTCCTCTTGTCCCATCGCCTGTGACATGGGAGAAGAGACTGACCCCCCCTGGCTGCCCCCTCCTTTCAGGGAGCTGGAGAGAGCGAGAAGGTCTCCCCTCAGCCTCCTCCAGGCTGAACACCCCCAGCTCCCTCAGCCTCTCCCCATGAGATCTGTTCTCCAGACCCCTCACCAGCTCCATTGCCCTTCTCTGCGCACACACCGGTCCCTCGCAAACCCTGCCCAAATACATCCTTTTCATCTGGTCATTAGCAGAGGTAAGACACTCAACAGGGGCTCAAATCAAAGCTTGGAAGCTTGGAATTATGGAAGCATAATCAAGCTTTTGGTTATGGAAGCATGAACACTGCTATGCTGAACATAGAAAATATATAAATAACACAACCAAACCATTAATTTAATTAATACAGCAAGAGGATACATTAAATGATATATAAAAAAGTTTATATAAATATATATAGCCTAAGTACTGCAGTATCTTCAGTCTGTGTCATGTGTACAGCCGGGAGATCCACCAGAAACACCTGAAGGCCAGTGTCTGTCACTGGGAAACAATACAGCTAGTTCCCAGTTTGCCTAAAGCTTTTAGTGAATGCTGGAAAAGGTACCTTTAGAAAAGGCCTCTGTGACTGTGACCTATTATCCTGGCCAGCAAAACACTTACTTTTACTCAAAACCATGTAAAAAAACCCAAAACCTAGCAGTCCACATATGCCAGTTTTGGACACACAGACAACAGCTGCCCTTCTGGAGAAATCCCTACTTATACTGAACTGGTGAACTCAGGGTCTGTTTCCTATGACAGCTTGTATTGTGTTTAAATGTTTAAGTATTTCCAGAAAGTTAGGAGCCTTCTTACTGATAGCTGGCAAGGGCTGATAGCAATCTGAAGTACCCGTGGTAAAAAAAAAAACAAACCCTAAATATTGGAGAAGCCTTCTTAAGCCTATTAAAAAAAATAAATAAATAAAAGCAGTCATTTCAGATGGCATAGCAAGTGTTTTGAGAAGGAAAAGTAATTTTCAAACTCTGGTAAATGCTTACAGGAAAATCAAACTTCCCAAATATTAGTTATTCTTTTCATTACATATGACTTTCCACATACAAGCTTTAGTTCAATAGTCTTCACAGGGTCAACAAAAGGGGAAAGAGCTCCATAAACCCAACTCTTTTGTTGTCATACTGTGGGGTACGACATTTTTATCTTTAAGGATCAGGAGGAAAAGGTTGTGTCCTCCCACTACAGCAGCTAATGAGGTCCATGAGGAACAGCCCTGCTCACTTTCAGTGCTATTTACATTGGAGTCACTCTTAATTTCCTGATCTTTACAAGGCTTGAAAAGAAAAACATCACCAATTGACAAAATTTTATCCGCACTCAGATACATATGTGAATGTGTTTTATCTAAAGATATTTTCTTACAGCACCTGGTAAATAACTCTGTTGTTTCAGAGGATGTCAAACAGCTAGAGGATAAGCAAACTTTTGATAAATGTCCATAAATATCTTAAGTATTTTTGTAGTTAATAGAGGTTACATAAAACTGAGATTAAAGAAAGAAGTAGTTTGCCAAGGGTTGATTTTCCTTTTTTGAAGGCAAAAGAGCAGGATTTCTGTTTTGGAGCTATTAGCAGTAGGCTAGGCATGGATAAACTTTCCACTGAGATAAGAGGAGCCTGAAAGTCCAACTTCCACAGGGGAGTGAAAACAACCAACAAAAACTAGGAAACTCAGTAAATAATGATTGATGAGAACAAGCCTGTCTGGGCAGAAAAAGCTTGTGGGAGGGCTGAGGGAAAGGAGGGGATTAAGACCTGAGAAAGCAACCAGATGTGAGACACACCAAGTTTGAAGGGACCTCCCAACCACATAGACAAGACTGGATGATGCAAGAAGGGACTGCTAGTTTTGAAGCTTTGTAGGAAGAGCAGCGTTTTGAGGGAAAAAGCAGCAACACAGCAATAAAACGCTCACTGCAGCCAAGGACAACCTTGCATTATAGATGCACCCCACAACACAGACACGCGGCCTCAGAACCTGCTCTGCCTGATCTTTACGACGCTGAACAACAGCCTGTGTTACCATCACTTTTACTCTGCCAGACACATATCTTCATTCAACCTCTTTTTTTATTTGGGGAGGGGGAAAATTCATGCTAGGCCTGGGTACCGCAAACAATGGGAATTCACCATTGGGTGTAGAGATCTGCTTGTCTCCCCTCATCACCTGAAGGAAGAGATGGAGCAGGTAGATGTGGATGAAGAGCAGCCTGACCACAAAGGCTGGGTAGCTTTGGCTTTAGGTGGAAAAGGGGGCCAAGAGTAAAGCCAACCTACACATCCCAGAAGAATGAGTGGGCAATTTCTGGGCTCAAAACCTAAAGGGAGACCCCAGGTTATATCCAAACCTAGGTGCACACCAAGTTTGCAGAGGTTTAGAATAACATAGGACATTGCTGAAATACTCAGAAGGGCTCTGCAGCACTCCAGCAGAGTATCAGTGACATGACACAGCTGTGACCACAGGGACTTTTCCAGATGCTAATATGAGACTCACTCTTTAAAAACATGAAACAGAAGGCAGACAGTATTTGGCAGTGATTCATACGCTCTCAGAACAAGAAATACTTATCAGTGCACAGACTTTGGAAAGAGGTAGAAATTATACGGAAGTATTTAACAGTGTTTGTCAGTTTAAAACAGTCTATTTAGATATTAGCATAAAAATACCATATATATATATCATAGAATCATAGAATGGTTAGAGTTGGAAGGGACCTTAAAGATCATCAAGTTCCAACCCCCCTGCCATAGTATTATGAACCTAAGGCTTGGACTTCAATATAATTTAATATCCCATTGTAATTTACACTAGGAGACAAGCAAGGAGGGAAGCGGTTAAGTGAAACAGATCAATGCCCTTTACGAGGCCTGGGAATTTAATAAGCCACAGGATAAATATTGACAAGCTGCAGACAGGTGGAACAGGTTTGCAAAAAGACATAAAATGACTGTTCTAAGGTTCAAGAAACCTTGAAGCTTACTTAACGTGTTGTACAAGATAAGTTCTTGGCATGCTCTCCTCGGGCTAAGTAAGGTCAGACAGGCTCAACGGGTGCAGAACTGGGCTGGCTTTTCATGTTCTGCTGCAGTAATGCTGCCATCTAGACGTACCTCCTCACCCAGGCTGCTGCTGCTCACTTCTTATTCAGCAGATGCTGCCGATCTGATCAGAGCATGTGCATAAAAATATAGTTGTAACTGAAGGCCTGAGTCCAGCCTCAGGCACGTTCTGCTTCGGAGGGAATCACAGAACTGTTACAGTTGGAAGGGACCTTAAAGATCATCCAATTCCAACCCCCTGCCCTGGGCAGGGACACCTCCCACCACACCAGGTTGCTCCAAGCCCCATCCAGCCTGGCTCTGAACCCCTCCAGGGATGGGGCAGCCACAGCTTCTCTGGACAACCTGTTCAAGGGCCTCACCACACTCACAGCAAAGAATTTCTTCTTAATATCTCATCTAAATCTCCCATCTTTCAACTTCAACCCATTACCCCTCGTACTATGGCTCCACTTCCTGACAAAGAGTCCTTCACGTCTGGAAGGCTGCTCCAAGGTCTCCCCAGAGCCTTCCAGGCTGAACAGCCCTGTTTGAATAAGCGAGGAAAGGTTACATGCTACTGTGCAGCCACCATTAGCAGCTGTGGACCCGCATATGTGCACAGAGACTGTGAGGTGCCCAGAGTATCAGTATCAGAACCTGTTCTGCAAATCAGGCAAGGATGTCTGTCCCCACAGTCCATTTGGGAAACCAAGGGCAAGAGTCTACGGTTCATACAATCATAGAATTGCCTGGGTTGGAAGGGACCTTTCAGATCATCCAGTCAAAGCATCAACCTAATTCTGATAAAAACCATCACTAAACCATGTCTTCTAAATACCTCCAGGGACGGTGCCTCAATGACTTCCCTGGACAGCCCATTCGAAGGCTTAATAACCCCTTCCATGTCAAAATTGTTCCTGATATCCAATCTGAACCTCCTCTTCGCACATCTTGAGGCCATCTCCTCATGCCACCACCTGTGACTTGGGAGAAGGGACAGTTCATGAAAAAAAATTCAGACAAAAACCTGTCCTATACAGCTACACGAGAACTAGATGCCAACACAGTTCTAAAGATCGGGGGCCCACATGACACACGGGGTTTGTACTAGAGCAGAGATGATACAGATCATCTCCACCTGCGAGCCAAAACACCTGCCAGTGGGACATTGCCATATTTACATCAGCTGCTGTGTTTCACTGGCAAGCTGCAAGTTCAGTGGATCCTGAGAAACTGCAGATTCATTTCAAGTCTGAGCTTTCAAGAATTCTTCAAGCCTCTCTAGCACCACAGTTTTAACAACATGCTCTTCCAGAAGTAAACTGTTTGCATTCCAGGCACATGCACGCTCCCAAAATAGGCACAGATCTAGATCTAGGCAGAAGGAGGAAAAGGTTATGTTGATTTTTATAGCCCTTACCCTTTATCTAAAGGGCACATAAGATGACAAACCAAACCACTGAAAACTATTATGAAGCTTTGCCATTGAATCTCTTGATGCATGTTTGCACCTTCTCACTAGTAACATGGAAATAGCATCTAAACTTCTAATGCCTGCAGAAGGAGCTCTGGTTTGCACTGCCTGTCCGCGGGAACAGGGCACTTGGCCCATCCACACAATCCCATGCCGCTTGCGTGCAGAAGAGAGACTGGAAACGTGGTGCCCTTTCCACATCACACTTCTGATTCATGTACACAAATTAGCAGTGTAACTGCCTATTCTGTTATGATTATTCATTGTAGCTCCTAAAAGCGGGGCTGAACCAGGACAACTAGGAAAGAGTCTGCTAGACATTAGAAAATTAGCTGACCAGGCTTCAAAGATACGACTTGCACTGCCCTAAGCCAGAAACAAAGTGTATTGATCAACAACTCGCAGGCTTAGCTGGGGTGGGTAACAGTTAGGAAAACCATACTGGTATAGGTTTGATGTCAAAATTAATTTAAAACTATAACCACACAGGCAGACTCTCCAAAGAAAGCAGGATCCCCTTCTCAAAGTCTATTTAAAGGCATATCCCTTTGGATGCACAGTAGAATTCCAAGCTGGAAAAAGAGATAGGAAACAAAAGCAGAGTTTCACTTTCACTAACATTGGAAAAGAAAAATCACAACAACAAAAGCTGTGAGGGTGGTGAGGCACTGGAACAGGTTGCCCAGAGAAGCTGTGGCTGCCCCATCCCTGGAGGGGTTCAAGGCCAGGCTGGATGGGGCTTGGAGCAACCTGGTGTGGTGGGAGGTGTCCCTGTCCAGGGCAGGGGGTTGGAACTGGGTGATCCATGAGGTCCCTTCCAACCCAAACCATTCTATGATTCTATGAAAAAGGATGATGGTCCTTTACAGAGCCTGGCTCTTCAGTATTTCACAGCACTGTTGCAAAAATGAATGTAGAAGTATCACAGCCACCATGAGTAAATTTTTCAGGACTAGGAGCATCCTACAGAATCTGCATGTAACACTGGAGTTGCTGAACGAGGCGGATCAAACACACAGGACACCAAAAAAAAAAAATCAAACTGTTGAATCTATTTTTTAGTGCCTGGAGCACTGAAATTCCACAAATAAAAAAGACAATCCCAGTTCCAAGAAAGGGCCAGTCAGCTCTGCTATGACTTTTTTATTTTTTGACATTTAGTAGAAAGAGCCCCCCAAGGGGAACAATCCCTTTAGCAAGGTAGCGTGTGATGGTTGCCCCCTCTGCTGTGAGGAAGGGGTTCTGCCTCCCTCCTCCTGCAGCCACTGGGTTTATTTTTCAGCCACAGCAGCAGCAGGAGCCAGTGTGGTCACACTCAGTGTGGGAATGGCAGATACAGACAATGAGTGTTTAATAAAAGTTGGCAAGGTTTTTATTTAACTCCCCCCACCCCAGCTCGGGTTCATTCCATTGCTAATGCAAGAATTGATCACAGTTCCAGACATATGTGGTCAAAATTCAAATAAACTTGTAAATCCCTTTTGGGGAAGTTACAACATCTCTCTGAATCACAGAATGGTCAGAGTTGGAAGGGACCTTAAAGATCATCCAGTTCCAACCCCCTGCCCTGGGCAGGGACACCTCCCACCACACCAGGGTGCTCCAAGCCCCATCCAGCCTGGCCTTGAACCCCTCCAGGGACGGGGCAGCCACAGCTTCTCTGGACAACCTGTTCCAGTGTCTCACCACCCTCACAGCAAAGAATTTCTTCCCAATATCCAGCCAAAAATTTAAAGAGGTAATCTGAAATGTTTCCCAAGAGGGGCAAACAGCTAACCTAAGAGTTGCTAAAGATTTCAGGGCAAGGTACAGCAGAGGTGGCTCAGAACTACGTTGAAAGGCAGAGTGGGCCCCTCCTGAACAATCCTGGGAAGCATCTAGAGGATCCTCTTCCACATTCCAAGATCAGGAGAGAATTAATCATAGATTAGGAATAGCATCCATGGCCTCTCATCATTCCCCAAGGCAAGTGCCATGCCATCCCAAGCATCACACAATGGTAGGTCTCCTGAACCCAGAATCACTGTGAAACACAGGGGGAAAAAAAAAAAAAGCAGTTTTCATGGGTTTGGGTGATTTCTTTCTCCAGCTCTCTGGATGAGCTCAGTGGAATTTTAAGAATTTTTTTCTCTCCTTATTTTGGGTTTGTGATAGTTTCTCTCCCCTGCTCTAATTGCCTCCAGCAGAGCTATTTAATCCCCTTCACATGCAGAAATATTAAATGACGCTGAACACAGCAAATACCTATCTCTTTCACAGGTTTTAAGTGCACAAGTTTCCCATAAAGAGCAAGGAAGAATCCATGGAAATCCTGCAATGGTCTTTCTTGTGGTTATTTCAACACATTCAGCCCTTTTAAGAATGTGTCTTCACAAAGAGGTTGTCTCACAGGTTTTCCTGTCACCACCTCGTTACAGCAGTTTCTCTCTTTCCTGCGAGTAAGTTCAGTGGCCACTGTTCAATGAAATAAGGGCTGCAATTCCCCGTGAGCAAAGGTCCACATCTCTAAAGCCACTGCTCTGACCAGTATTGGCTGATCAGCTGGAAACTCTGCACAGAAACCAAAGATTAAGGCATTACTGGAATAAAAGCATGCTCTATCCACAAAACTGTGAGAAACCCCGATGTTCAGGCAGCATAGAGAAGTCTGTATTTTCCCTATCAAAGCATACCTCTTCTTCAGATAAACAAAAAGATAAAAGATCTAACTTCAATTGATAAAAATAGAATACAAGTAGAGAAAAAAACGTGTGTGAAACGGTATGTGTATAGCAAGAGGACATTTTTTCCCCCTTGCTTGAGTGATATTACCTCGATATTCAGGTAAAGAGAACATCTGGCAAATCAAGCTGGCAAGTCCAGTTCCTGAGGTGAGGTCAAAAAAAAGCACCTGTGACTTGTGGCAGGTAACTGGGGGCTGGATTTGCAGGCAGCATAGAACAGAATTGTAGAATCATTCAGGTTGGAAAATACCCTTGGGATCATCGAGCCCAACCATCAGCCCCACTCAACAAAGTTCTCCCCTACACCAGATCCCCCAACACCACATCTCAACCACTCTGAAACACATCCAGGGATGGGGACTCAACCACCTCCCTGGGCAGCCCAGTCCAGTGTCTGACCACTCCTTCTGGGAAACTTTTTTCCCTGTGTCCAGTCTAAACCTACCCAGCTTGAAGCCATTCCCTCCTGTTCTATTGTTCTACCCGTGAGAAGTGAGCACCAACCTCTCTGCAATGTCCTTTCAAGTAGTTGTAGACATTGACAAGGTCTCCCCTCAGTCTCCTCTTCCTCAGACTGAACAGTCCCAGCTCCTTCAGTCGCTCTTCATAAGATTTCTTCTCCAGGCCCCTCCCCAGCTTCCTTGCCCTCCTCTGTACTGGCTCCAGCACCTCCAGATCTCTCGTGTTGAGGATCCCCAAAGCAACCCTGCCACTTGCCTGTGTGCCTCTCCCAGCAGATTCTTGCTGTCAGCTCACCAAGGGATTCTGCAGACCAGGGTGACCGGTATCTCAGGGTCATAAAAAGCTTTGCTGTTGCACAGGCCATGCAAGACAACTACAGCCAACACACATGCATTTTATACAACAGCTTGTCCTTGCCCAGGACATTTTTGCTATATACCAACCACCAAATAACAGATGGTGATGAGAAAAGCTTGTACAAAACAGAAATCAGCTGATGTGGTAAAAGCAGTGGTCCATAATAGGATCCTGGATAATGAGACCATGAAGAGAGAGTGCTTGGGTCACCCCATCAGACTACATCATACTCAGTGCATCATTACACCTGACATCTCATCTAACCTCTTTAGTATCTCTACTGACAGCATGTTGGCTGTGCTGCTTAGGATCAATTTCTCTTATTATGAAGCATTTCCCCCCCCTTCATTGTTTAACCTAAAAGTCTGTCTTACTCTGGTCACTGCAAGGATTAAAAATCCCACAGCTATTGCAGCAGGAATACCAATTCCTTTGTCCTACTACAGTTACAGTTAGAGATCAGGACATCCTGCCCACCTACCATTCCCTTCTGCTTCCCAGGGAATACAGCAGTTTTGTCCTAGGTCACAATGCAGTTGTATTGCTTGGTTTGACATAAAGATGCTGCCTTCTAAAGTAGAGGGCTATGTAAATAACTCGGGATGAAGAGAACAGAGTGCCCTGAAATCTATCGCACACTAGCGTTATCATTGCCTGGGGAAAGGCAAATAAAATCTGTAGAACCCCACTCCTTCGCTAGCTGGGAAAGCATGCCAGGATCTGCCTGCCTTTACACAGGAACTCCCAAAGAACCACATGGTCTGAATTAAAAATTGATTAATTTTCTTAGCATGAAAATCCTTTAGATTTAATAAAGCTTTCCTTTTTCACTATCTAGAAGAGCCCACAAATTCAGCGATTCTTCTTTAATGTGGCACTACTCCAGTCCTCCTTCCCTCCTGCTACAAATGGATGGGAAGTGGGCTGAAAGCCCAGGAAACAAGGGAGGGGAAAGCAAGTTTCTCCAAGAGGCGGCACAAAAACCGTTGTCTGAGGATCCTGTGAAGGAACATATAAGGTCTCCTATTCAGCCTTTCACAGATGCCCCACTTAGACTAATTTTCTTATTCACAGCCTGTGGAATAGGTACCAGGAGGGAATGATTTGGCACGCTGAGAGTTTCTGCATAAAGCCTGAGATACCTCATGGGAGAAAGTCCCCTTTGGCACTCCCTTCCTCCCAGCCTCCCACCCTTGTGCGGGTAAACAGCTGACATGTCTTCGGTTGGACAGACTGGCTCAATATTTCATTCTTGTCCAAGTCAAAGAGGCAGAAGTATTCTAAACTAGTTCTAAACTGAGCAGAACTAAAATACAGTATCACTTACATTTTACATCTACCCAAGTTTCTGTGGGCTCATACAGAAAGGAGGTACAAGATATCAAGTCACACAGACAAGAACATCAGATGTTCTTGCTGAAATGATGCTGAAAGTATGAGAAGAAATGATGCTGCAGAATCCAAAAGTTATTTACCCTCTCTTGTGCTAAGGAAAGGTTATTTACATTCAGTATTTCAACTGCTGGACAGAAAGAGTCAATAATTCAGATCTCTCTGCTTCAACAGCATGTAGAAGTCATGACTTCTTGGTGATATCCTCCTCCTTACATCGACAGTATTAGTTCACATTTTCCAGTGGTCCAGCTAATATTGGTTTCTGATGGAACTTTCTCACTCATGATATGAGCTACTGTCCAGCAAGGCAGCCAAAACAGAATTGTTTCCATGATAAATCCCACCCACATCTGAGAACACATCACAGCTGGAACTGTGATTTTATAACTGCTGACCAGCAGAGTCAGCCACAGCGGTTAGCCGCTCAGCGTGGTCTCTGTTCTCACAGCAGCATCTGCAGGGAGCTGCAGGCTTCTGAGCCACGGGAGAGGTGCTGGCCAGGCACCCCCAGCCCCAAGGAGCACAGCTGGTTTGACACAGCCCCTCCACCACCTTAGGAGGATTAGGGGATAATCCTTCCCCTCAGGGGTGCCAGTTCATTTTTTCCATCACAGACACGTTACTGTCAGTCCAAGATCCTGGATTACCAACTGCCTGCGTCCCACCTCCCATGAGACTAGATAAAGCATGTATCAGAAATGATTAACAACCCTCAAAAAAAAATTAGAGCCTAAAAAGCAGCAGTTTATACCCAGCCAGGCAACCTTCCTGGCAGCTCAGTTTAACAGCCCCCGAGCTTGCAAAACCTCTCCTCCATTGGTGTGACTGCCTACAGCTGTTTCTTTTGACCCCCAAATGGGCAGGCACAAGGGTGAGGCAGAAATAAGACCCCCCAGCATTACTCTTACACACCTTATGTATTCCCACGTTTTTGGGAAGCCCTCCACCCTCTTTCTTACCGAGGTACACAAAGGTCGGAGTAACCTTCTGCACAAACACAAACCCCACCCTAAACAACCTCCTCAGCAGCCACAAACACAGAAAAAACAACTCAGGTAAGATCTCCTCCAACAGAGCCCCTGGATAAGAACAACAGTGGTACTTTACCCCATTATTCCAGTGGCTCTGACCCACTCCTTCAGCAGACAAAGAGCTTCAGAAACTTCAGGCCAACCAAAGCACCTCTAATTCTTCTTTCTGCTTTGAAAACAGCTCTGTAGCTCCTCTCTCTTCAAATCCCCCTCCTGCTAACAAGCATCACCTGAATGAGCCTCCTGCAACAATAAAGCAGCTACTGCAGCAATTATGGTGGGGCTTCTGCCTTCACCTGTGGATGTGAATAATGCCTTGGGTTTACTTTGGGTTGTATAAGGTGCCCCAAGATATCTTCAGCTAACTTTTAGAATAACTGGAGTTCATCGTATGCTTCCAACCCCTTCAATCAAGTGATTAAAAAAACAATCCTCAAAATAAATGAAGTTATGGTGCTCCCAGCATTTGCAAAGTTTGAAAGTAAGAGCCATTTTGACCAAAAGCTCATAATTTACAGAATCATGGAACGGTTGGAGTTGGAAGGGACCTTAAAGATCATCGAGTTCCAAACCCCTTGCCATAGGCAGGGACACCTCCCACCAGACCAGGTTGCTCCAAGCCCCATAAAGACAGCCAGAAAGTTCACAGTACTTTAAATGTAATTATTGTACAACCATCCCATGGTTTGGTTTTGTTTTACTCTAAAGGCTCAAATCCCATTGGTTTGGGGTTTCTGGTTTTTCTTTTGAATGGCTGCAGGCTCAACAACGGATGATGCAATCGGCATTTTAAGAAGCAAATCCAGAGTTTAAGTGGCAAACCTCCAACACAACATCCACACCCCAGGTGTCTAGAAGCCAGCACTTCTAAAGGGACTTGTTGCCATCAGGGTGTGTGTGTCCATCCATCGCCCTGCAGAGAGCAGCTTGGACAAGCTTTTAAGACCTCAAGCAATTCAGATGTTGATCCCATCAAGTTACCATGTGTCAGAAGCAACACACCATTTCGTCTCTGTGACACAAATTCCCACTGCCATTTTAACTCTCAGTTAAACGCCCGCTCTTTCCCTTCAGCAGTAACTCACACCACTTGCTTAACCACCGAGTCCCCCCGTTCTCCTGAATAAGGGGTCATTAAGAGCATCAAATATGTACAGAGAGAAAAAAATTGAACCTGTGTGAAAAGTGAACCACGACAACCGGGACTCCTTCTGGAATGTCATGCAAACTCACACATGGGTCAAAACATTCCAAACACTTGCTTAAAAAAAAAAATCAGTATAAAAGAAGTACTGATTCTGTGTATCTGCTTTTGAAATTTTACTTTAATGGAAAGAGCACCTGCAGATGACTCCAGACTGAACTCAGCTCTTCAGCAAATGTTTCTCTATTCTCCATTCTCCACCATTTCACCAAAGGGTTTGTCAAACAACATATCACACCTCTGAGAACCACTCCAATTAAGAGGAGTCCTGAAGAGGTTTTGTGGGTGACACGGGTGACCTTTCTGGTTGGTCTGTACTTCTCCCAGGGCTTAGCCCTTCCTCCAAAATAGCTTTCGGACTGACACTCTCGTCTTCTGCTTCTTTCTCCCGATCTTTCCCCCACTGTAATGATGATGTTGCTTGTTCTTTCAGGTCATTCCTCTGAGTTGTTTCCAGTTCTCCAGAGACTGACCCAGATTCCTCAGTAGTCTTCTGAAATTGCACCTCTCCTTCAGGAAGCTTTTTTAGGGCTCTTTCCCATTGCACAAGAATTTTTTCCTTAAAGTTTCCCTGTTTTCCAACACACTGCTCTTGAGATCTCTCCAGGTCTTTCTCAGCCCTCTCCTGGTCCTCCAGAGCTTTCTTCTGAGCTTTCTCTTGCTCACAGAGGAACTCCTTCTGAGCTCTCTTGAGCTCTTCCAGGGCTTTTTCTTTTGCTTTCTGCAGTTCTTCCAAAGTTTTATTAGCTTTGTTTTGTTCATTTTTAGCCCTCTCCTGCTCCTCTAAGGCTTGTTGCTGAGTTTTTGCAAGTTCTGTCAGGACTTCCTGTGCTTTCTCTTGTTCCCTGACAGCCCTTATTTGAGCTCTCTCCATCGCCTTCACAGCTTTTCTTTGTGACAGCTGCAGCCGCCCTAGCGCCTTCTGAGCTCTCTTCTGTTCCTCCAATGCAGCCCTCTGAGCTCTTTCTTGCTCTTGTAGGGCCTTTCTATGAGCTTTCCCCAGTTCCTCCAGAGCATTTTTCTGAGCCACCTCCAATTCTTCCAGGGCCTTTTTCTGAGCTCTTGCTAGTTCCTCTAGGGCTTTTTCAATCCTTTTTGCTTCCAGGGGTTTCTTCCGAGCTCCCTCACATTCTTCCTTGGCTTCCTTCTGTTTTTTCATCAGTCCTACCAAAGCCTGCTGTTGAGCTTTCTCATGTTCCTGCAGAGTCTTCAACTGGTTTCGCTCTTCTTCTTCCAACAACTTCTTCTGCGCATTTTCCTGTTGCTCCAAAACTTTCCACGGAGCTTTCTCCTCTTCCTCAAGCCCCAGCTGTTGAGTTTTAAACTGCTCTTCCAACTCCACCTGTAAAGCGATCAACTGTTTTTCACGTTCCAGGTACCATACTGCCTCCTGCAACGCTTTTTGTTCCATGCTCTCCTGTTGCTCTGTCACCTCCTGTGGTGTGGTTTCCTGCTCAGCTAACATCTTCTGCTTGGCTTGCATCTGTTCTTTCTTCATGGCCTCTTCCCAAGACTTATCCTTCTCCTGAGAGCTGTCTTGTTCCTCCAGGGCTGCTTTCTTAACCCCCATATCTTTGGGGGCTTTGTAAGTTCTTAATCCTGCCTTCTTTGGTTCCTTCTTCACCCTCTCTGCTACACCCATAAAGTCATCTTCCCTTTGCTTTCTTTCCTGGACTCTTCCCTGGACTTCTGCTAGCGTGGAATCGCTGTCTTCATTATAACCCAGTCGGCAAGCCAGTTCAAAGTCTCTGGCAGCCTTGTGCCAGTGACCCAGGAGCTGGAATGCTTTCCCTCGCCAGTGGTAAGCCTGTGGAAAACCAGGGTCGATTTTTATTGCTTTGTCACAGTCCCTAATGGCAGCTATTGGTTTCAGCAACCTCAGGTAGACACTGGCTCGGCTTACATATAAGGCTGCAAGTTGCGGGTTGAACCTGATGGCGTCAGTGAACAACTCAACAGTTTTGTGAAATTCGCCTGCTCTCAGTGCATGAAAACCTTCCCTTTCCTTTTCAATGGCCTGTTTCATCATATTAGCTATTTTCAGGTTGTCATCTCCTATTTTCTGAAGACCTTCTTCAGCCAGTCGTTCATTTTCAGTATTGAGTTCACTGTCCTCAGTCTTTGATTCTCCACTGGGGTTTTCCTCCCCCCTGGCTCTATGCTGACCTCCCATGTAAAACTTATTCTCTTTTACTGGATATTGCTTCTGGTTTTCAGATTCCCTTCCTTCCATGTCATTATCAGGTTCCTGGGAGGTCTCAAGGTAAACCTGTTGATTGTCCTTGGAATTCTGAAGCTGCGCTTCTTCCTTTTCCTGAAGAGTTGGAAGATGACCCCTCTCCTCTTCCACCATGGATTTCCCCGCTCTTGGTAATGCATGCAATAATTGCTTTGTGTTTTGTTTCTCCTCATACCTTTCTTGGTGTTTGGCAATTTTCTGGACTCTTCTGCAAAACTCTTTCAACATGTTATTGGTATCTTCATCAGAACCCAGCTGGCAGGCCAGCGCCAGGTCTTTGGCAGCCAGCTGCCAGTGACCTAGGAGCCAAAGTGCTTTCCCTCTCCACCTGAATGGCTGTGCAGAATTTGGGTCAATTTTTATGGCTTTGTCACAGTCTCTGATGGCAGCATCTGGCTTTTGCAACTGCACAAAGACACTGTCTTGGTTGACATACAAAGTACTAAGCTGTGGGTTCAGTTTGATGGCATCACTGAAGAGCTGAACAGCTTTTTTGAATTCACCTCTTCCCACTGCATCAAAAGCCATCTCTTTCTTTCCATCAGCCTGCTTCATCATATCGCTGGTCACCTCCAAATTCTGATCTCCCATCTCTGGGTATTCAAACTCTTCTGGCTCAATGTCCCCTTCCCCATCTGTCTCCAGCTCACTCTCATCCCTCCTCAGCTCTTCACTGGACTCTTTCCCCCTCTCAAACTTTGCCTGAGCCTCAGAATCTAATTTACAAGCCAAAGAAATGCTACAGGCGGCCTCTTTTAAATGCCCTAAAGGCTGGAGAGCTTTTCCTCGCAATTTATAGGCCTGTGCTGAACTGGGACTGAGTTCAACAGCTCTGTCACAGTCACTAATGGCCATAGCTGGCTCTTGCAGGTACAAGAAGACACTGGGTCTGTTCATGTGTGAGCTGGCCAGGTGTGGATTGAGCTCAATGACACCAGACAGCATATCAACTGCTTTCTGATTTTCACCTTTAGCTAGGAAATGAAAGGCCACTCTTGTTTTTCCAAAAACCTGCTTCATTACCTCTTCTGATAGCCTCGTATTTTCTCCCTCTTTTGTTTGTGGATTATCTGTTTGTGGATCAGTTGTCCTCTTCTCTTTAGCATTTTCCAAACCATACTTGCCCTCATCAGAAACCATGCTTGCCCTCATCAGAAACTTTCCTCCTGCTGCAATTACCTCCTTTGCATCTGTTTTGCTTGAAGCAGATGGTAGGTCATTTTCTGTACTTTCTAGGGATTTCCAGACAGAGCCACAATCCTCAGAATTTAGAAAAGATGGGTCTGATTTTGCCAGTGTTTTCTTAAAAGCCATGGTGCTCAGATCCCAAAAGGATGTTATTACACAGCATTTATCATCACTGAAAGCAGAGGAAGAAAGCTAAGAGCAAAACCAGCTCACTTGAGAGCTATGAGTATTAAGTTAGTGTCCAGTACACATGGTGAGCTTCCCAGTTCTTCCTTCTGTTGTCTTGCTGCTGGACCTAGGTGTTAATGCCAGCTGCGATGACTTCAGGAACCGGAATAGGTCACTTCATCTATTGTGTCATCATCAGAATCCTGAGCTGGCTTCTTAAAGTCATATCACACAGGAAGGGGTCGTCGTGATCTTTCTCCTTCTTCGGTGTACTGCACATTTTACGTGTCACAGGTACACGTGTGTGCATACTTGTCCCAAAGAGCAGACACAGAACTGGAGACTCTGTTTATATGTTTTCACATTTAAACAACAAAAAAATTGTTTATCATCCACAACCAACATGAAGGCAATAGAGACTGGATAAGAATTTCATGTTTAGACATGCTTTGGTCAAGTATTTTCCCTTACACATTAAAAAAGAACACTACCCAGTTTGTCCTGATAACACACGCTGATGGGGAATATGAAGACTGAAAGAACTGTGCAGCACAGCTGCACAGGCTAATCTTTGTTAGGACATTTTCCAAAATTGTGTAGAACTTTTTCTAAAGTTTATACATTTGCTTCTTACCTCTATAGCTCCAAAGGTCATTGGAGAGACAACGCTGCATTAAGAAGAGCCACACAGAAAAATCTTAGACTTGTTGCAAAGATTCTGAAGCTGAGGCCTTGAACATCCTTCCCTAATTTTCATACTAATTTAGGGCTGATGAGCATCCTTTTCAGCTGGAGCCCCTGATACATGTTAGATGAGGATTAATCCACTCTTAAAGTGGATTTGACTCCAAGGCATTCAAGAGGTTCTACTAGGCTGGGCCGGCACTGTATGGTGCTAAAGGCAGGCAACAGCTCTGCTCTCATATTGTTCACAGAGTTTTTGAATGCTTCTTTTCAGATAGAAAGTTTGTTCTTCTCTCTTCCTTCCCTGCCGCCCCCCCACCCCCTAACCCTGGCCAAGTTCCTAAAATCCACATGTTTACGCTTATCAATTTCAGTGGCTCACTGTCTTGTCCATGCAATGAACATCCATCTCTTTACTTGAGGCCATTTCCTCTTGTCCCATCACCTTTGACTTGGGAGAAGAGACCGACCCCCACCTCTCTATCCTCTTTTCAGGGAGTTGTCCTTCCTTTTTCTGAAACACCAGCTTCTGAAATGCTACTTCTTAACCCATGTTTTTCTTCACACACCACAAGCTTGTATATTAAGTCCATATATCTTACGGACTTGAAAGGACCACAAGGACTTGAGGCTACATTGCTTTCATGTCTTTCAGTCCTTGAACTACCTTTTCTGTGTTTGGTAACAAGTCAATTCAGATTTATGTTTGAATAATCTCTGCAATATTGGTCAGTATATGGATAGCAAAAACCAGCAAACCCAGAGTAGAAGTGAACAGCGCAGACAGGTTCAGAATTAACACTAATTCAACAGAAATTTCTTTAACCTGCCACATCCACAGAACCCAAACAAAATATAGCTAACTTGAGAAAACTGAATTCACTCTTTCCTGCATCTCTCCCGCTGAAAAGAAGCGGCGTGGCTGTCACTGTTCTGCGGACAACACTGCCATCTGGTGAGAGCACAGGCTGGCTGTGCTGGGTACGTTCTCTCCAGGTGCAATACAGAACATTTCTCATGTATTTAAACGGTTGCCTGAAAAGTGCAAAACAGGATAGAAAATGTCTTCTCACGAGGGCTTTTTTTTTTTTTTTTTTACAGGCACTGACACCTGAATATTCATTTCACATGTTACAGGTACAGTGGGGGTCTGCTACAGACCACCCCACCAGAGGGACAAGGAAAATGAGACCCTTTAGAGACAGACAGGAGAAGCGTCACACTCACACACACTGGTCCTCATGGGGGACTTCAACCACCCCGATATCTGTTGGAAGGACAACACAGCAGGGCACAAGAAACCCAGGAAGTTTCTGGAATGTGTTGATGATAGCTTCCTTCTTCAAATGATTCAGGAACCGACAAGGAAAGGAGCCGTGCTGGATGTTGTCCCTACCAACAAGGAGAGGCTGGTGAGCAATGTCAAGTTGAAGGGTAGCCTTGGTTGTAGTGACCACGAAATAGTAGAACTCAATATTCTCATGACAACAAAGAGGGTGTGCAGCAAGCTCACTACCCTGGACTTCAGGAGAGCAGACTCTGGACTCCTGAGAGAACTGACCTGGAGGGGAGAGGAGCCCATGAAAGCTGGCCAGTGTTCAAGGATCACCTCCTCCAGGTTGAGGAGAGGTGCATCCAAAAAAAGAAGTTGGGCAAAACAGCCAGAAGGTCTGCGTGGATCAATAAGGAAGTATTAGATAAGCTCAGAATCAAAAAGGAGGCCTATAGAGGGTGGAAGCAAGGGCACGTGGACTGAGTGGAATATAGAAAAATTGTCCGAGTGGCCAGGAACCACATCAGGCAGACAAAAGCCCTAAGGGAACTGCATCTGGCCAAGGACATCAAGGACAATAAGAAAAAATTCTATAGCTATGTCAGGGGAAATAGGCAGGACTAAAGAGGCTGTGGGTCCTCTCTGGAAGGAAACGGGAGACGTGGCCACCCAGGATATGGATAAGGCTGAAAAAGAAACCACAGCCATCAGCGGCAGCTGTGCTAACACCAAACAAACCATCAGAAGAACTGCATCACAGAAAACAGAAAGTATTTGATTTTTCTTTATCTCTCAGCCCTGAAGAGCTGGGGGAGGCACATCGATTCCTCTGTGAACCTCCCTGGGTTGCTTTTGCTATCTTCAGACCTTATCTTCAGACTTTTTTAAGCCAGAAGTACCATTCAGTGACGCCGTGTGAGTACACTGTCCCTGTTTCTCTCGTATTGCGCTTGTCATTCTGCAGACACAAATCTTCAAAGTGCTCTCGCTCCTCAGGTCTTTCAAATGAAATTGAACACGGACTTTGTTCAAAAGGTCATCTTTAAAATTATACATGATAAATCTAACGCTGGTAAAAATCTATTTTAACAGCACTCCTCCCTCATCCCCACATTTCATCTCCATTGAATATTAAGCAGCACAAATCAAAGGATAGGGCTTGTTGACTGGTTCATACTAGCGACATTCCCTTTCACAACCATGGCATTAAAGCCTGATCCAGTGGCATTTCTATAATTAATGAGGCTAACCCAAAGACACGGACCACAAGCACTTCATCATTTCCTTCCGAACCCCGAATCTGAGCTATCATTTCCTCCCTAACATTAATTCCTAATTTATGTTCTTCCCCTGCATCTGTACAGCTACTGAGGAGGGAAATCATCTTTCCTCACATCGTAAATCAGGCAGATGTGCTTATCAAGTCCAAACAGAAACTCAGGATCATTTAGGAGAATGAAAAGCTAAAAATAATTTTTAAATGTCAGAAGCACATAGATATTTCAAAGGTTTCTCAAGATATAAATTAATCCAACACATTTACGGTAATGTAAAATTAAGAAATAAAAGGTCCCACATATCTTAGCAATTTCTAAAGACTGCATTTTATAGTCATTCAGTCATCCATCAACAACCGACTGTCAAGCTGTGGATCATTAGCACAGCTCTGGTCAGCAGGGTTCCCGTGCTCCAGGCTTTGCAAACCTGAGGTGGTACCCACCCGCAGCACAGCTCAGCCCAAGGAATTCCTCTAACGCCTTTCCCACACCATCCCCTCCCTTTCTCCTCCCTCTCTTCCTTTTCTGCACTATTTCCTTGCTTGGCCTGCAAATCTCACACTGCTGTGTGGTTTTTCTTCTCTGTTTGCCATCACAGACCACAATCAGATGCCCACTGTCCCCAGTGGCCTGCCTTCCTTGCGTGTGGAAGTCCACAAGCTGCCACCTTCCCAGTTTTCTTGGTCTTTGCCTTTGCTGCCTCTTGGGATAACCATTTCCCCTCAATTTCATGAAGGCAAGTCAGGTTCTGTCCCCAAAGGCCACTGTGCTCAAACAATCCATCCAAAAGCTCCCCTTGGAGAAGCAACCGGTCTTTGGCCTTGTCTCCTTCCAGTTCAAGTGCTGCCTCATGCCGTGCCAGAAGGAAGCCATCTGGAGACCCTGGGCACAGTGCTGGATGTGCCTCCTGCCCACCCCTCACCCCTCTGGCCCTTCTTACAGCTTGATTCCTGAAGTGCATGGTGTGGGACCTGTGCTGGGGCTGACGGGCAGCAGAGATTTATCTTGGTACCCAGCCACCCCCTGCTAAGCGTGGGCATAAACATCCAGACCCTTAGACAAGTCTCATGTGCCAGCAGTTAAAAGCAGGTGTTTATCTCCCGTGTCCTCCCAGGGACAAGAAACAAACTACAAATCAAAATGTGTAAATAAGCCAAGCAAAGCGATCATCAAAAGATACTCTCTCATCCTTGGGTGTGTAAAATAGCACGGGGAAAAAGGAAAACAAACAAAGAAATAAACAAACAAGACGTTGCTCCAGTTAATGCGAAATAAATCTCCAGAAACAAAGCCGCATTAGCCCACTGCACTATGGGGCAACGACTGCCTTTTTTATGGTGAGAGAATGATTATTTACTACTTAGATATTGTCAGAAATGCAGACTTGCAAAACCATCATGACAATTTACTCGTGCAGGCACACCGCTTTCTTCCCCAACCTTGCAAGAACCATAAACCCTGGTAATAGTAAACATTTGTGTATCCTTTGTAAAAGCAGGTGACTCCTTGTAAATATACACAGAAAAGTACCAGAGTTGCCCTGAAGACCAAGTCTACGTAACAACACAAGTAGTTCAAGGACATTGGAAAAAAAATAAAAATAAAAAATCCGGGAAGAAGTTTGAGGAAGATCAGCAAATGTTCTCTGTGCACAAAACAGGCCTCTGCCTCTCCAGCTGCTGAAGCCCAAACTTGCAGCCTGGCAGGGAAAGAAGAGGACTCATCGTGGGAGAGCGAGGGACAGCTGAGACAGAGGACAATCCAGATCTTCTATCCCATCACAGACAGAATCCCAGAATGATATGGGGTTGGAAGGGACCTCTGGAGACCATCTAGTCCAACCCCTCTGTCAAAGCAGGCCCACCCAGAGCAGGTCCCACAGGAACAGAGGTGGGTTTGGAATGTCTCCAGAGACAGACTCCCCCACCTCTCTGGGCAGCCTCTGCCAGGGCTCTGCCCCCCTCACAGTGAAGACGTTCCTCCTCAAGTTCAGATGGAACTTCTTACTTAGAAATTTGTGCCCTCTTGTCCTGTCACTGGGCACCACATGGCAACAACTGCGGTAACAAGCCCCTCATAACAAAACCACATTTTTAAGCCAGGCAGTGTGTGTTAGGATTCAATAGAACAATTCTCCACAGGAAAAATAACTTAAAATTGAGAATTTGGGGGGTGCAGAACAAATATTTACTGCAGCAATAATCAAACCCAACCAGAAGTCTAGGTCATGAATTGTTTCATGCATACATCCTTGTTTCAGGTTATTATCATTTTTTCCCCTTCATTGCCATCTGTTTACAGGAACCCAGTGCTGCAGAAACCACTCCCCTGCAGCGCTGGTTCACAGCAAGGCCCATTATACAGCACAGCTGGAAATGTGAGTTAACTCTCTTGGCAAAGCCTGGCATTTATCCCTGACACCAAAGAGAGAAAAAGAAACAAAACAAAACATACCAAAACCCACCTCAGGCAGCCTCCACGTACTGAGTCGGTGAATGAAGTTAAATCCAGTCGGTGGCCAGTCACGAGTGGTGTCCCACAGGGCTCGGTGTTGGTGCCAGTTCTCTTTTAACATCTTTATCAATGCTCTGGATGAGGGTATCAAGTGTGCCCTCAGAAAGTTCACAGATGACACCAAGTTGGTGGGAGTGTTGACCTGCTGGAGGGTAGAAAGGCTTTGCAGAGGGATCTGGACAGGCTGGCTGGATGGGCTGAGGCCAACCCCCAGGGCAGAGAGAGGGAGGACAGCAGAGGACCACATGGACAATTAGGGGCCTGGGGCATCTCTTAGGAGGAAAGGCTGAGGGACTTGGGGATTTTTGGTCTGGAGAAGGCTAGGGGGGGATCTGATCAACAGCATAAATAGTTCAAGGATGGGTGTCAGGATGGGGACAGTCTTTTTTCAGTGGTGCCCAGTGACGGGACAAGAGGGAATGGACACAAACTTGAATGTAAGAAGTTCCACCTAAACATGAGAAGGAACTTCTTTCCTGTGAGGGTGGCCCCATATCCTGACTGGTGAGTAATTAATAAACTTTGAGTAGTCTATACACTCAAAAGTGGCAACCAGCTAGGTACAGTCGTAGCCTAAATTATTATCAGGACCAAACTAAGGATGAAAATCACTAAATGTTACCTTTGTTCTTCCCGTAACTGTGATATGATCTGATTTGCCTTTCAAAAACAGCACGGAAAGCTTTTTTACTGCACTTTAGGCAGTAACAGCCACTTTTAACCCCTCATGCTAGGAATCATTTTACGTTACGCCTGTTGGCGCTGAAACATAAAAATCTTTGCCCTTTCTGAGCGCTGTGCTGCACGTGCCTCTGTACAGAAACAGGCCACAGGAGTCGATGTTTTCAAAGGTGATGAACTCCTGGAGCTGGGAATGGCTTTGACACTCCTGCAAACCAACAGTCGTCTGACTCACGGGCAGTCACAGGCTGAACAGGGTTTTCATGGGGTTAGATCCTACCAATATGGATAATCCCTGACTGTCCTGCTTGTGCTTGTGAAACCGAGAGCTTATGGGAAAACTGGGTAAAACGTATATAGTTCCTGCTGCCTGCACAAGTGACCTGAGGAACATTCTAGAAGATTACCGACTTCTTCCATCGACTACCGAAGACCCGCCTGCCCCCAGGGATCAGTAGCAAAAGCCAATCACTTAGTGGGAATAGTTATAAATATGTATTAATGTAAGAGATATACACCAAAAACTGAAACTGTTCACGGTGCGCGTCTTGGTTGAGCAGGAGCTGCTAGTGCACCCAGCGCTGTTTGCTTGGTCCTATTCATTTAATAAATTGAGAACTTTAATTGGGCTCCTGTCATTTATCACACGTAACGAATATGCTAACGCTGCCCTGCAAACACCCTGCGTACGTATACCTGGTGGCGTATAAATTTGGCTAAGACTCCAAACCGAGCCTTTGGGAGAGTTTTAGCCGTCGGTTTGCGGTGACACCCGCGCTGGCCGCCGCCTGCCCGCCCCGGGGCCCTCACGGCCTCTCCCCCGCGGCGGCTGCCGGGCTCCCCCGGCCCCCAGAGCCGGTCCCCAAAAGCAGGCC
>VXBW01001560.1:373933-549840 GCA_013400375.1 Thinocorus orbignyianus
AAGGAGGGAGCCTGAGGGGGTGGGGGGGTCACCGACCTGGGCCCCGCCTCGGGCGGCGGGTGCTCGTTTTGGGGATAAAGCTGGGTCGCTGCGTTCCTGTCAGCCCTCCCCTGGTCTGTGTCCCAGGGGTTTCTTTAAACGGGTGACTTTTGCACATTTATTGTGGAATCGTAGAATGGTTAGAGGTGGAAGGGGCCTCAAAGATCACCCAGTTCTGATCCCCCTGTGCGGGGGCCCGAGCTGAGGGAGCTGTTGGCCTCTCTGCTAAAAGGCGTAAGTTTCCTATTTTTGGTAGGTAGTGATGGGCCATCGTGTTTATATATAGATTTCAAAGTATCTTTTAAAGCCCAGTTAGCTGGGAATACAGCATTTTAAGTTATCTTACAGGTCTTCACAGATTTTGCAGTGCTCCTTCCGTAAGGAAGGAATCCTCTCTTAGGGTAGACCTGTGGCAGCAGCGACACTAAACGTGCTGGTCTTTGCAGGCAATCATGGACCAGGTAATGCAGTTCGTGGAACCCAGCCGTCAGTTTGTAAAAGACTCCATACGACTCGTCAAGAGATGCACCAAGCCTGACAGGAAAGGTAAAGCGCACCACGAAACAAGAGCATGACCCTCAGTTTCCTCTCCTGCCTTACCAGGAATCTTGCCACATGTGGCTTCTCTCCCGTGGACGCTCCTCAGCTTCCAATGCAAGACTTAAAACTTGAGCAGTTTTCTAGTTGGGTTTATGGTTCTGGATACAATAAACCTGACCGTGTCCTGTTCTGGCTCAGTCAGGTGCGTGAGAGCGGTGCTGAAACTCACCTGATGAAGTAGGCAGAGTAGCTGAAATCAGGCATTTTCGAGACAGGCAAGTAATAACTTTCACATATTAGGTCAGCTGATCTGAGAAGATTGTGCGTGCGCTTTGAAGGGACAAATGGAGCAGGTGGGATTCACCGAGTGCAGTCAGCCTGGGGACATGCTGGAGGAAACTGCCTGTTCTGGGACCTTAGAGGAAAGGCTTTGCTTTGGGAGACCGAAACAGCGCTAGGGTTGCTGCTTGTAGGGCCCGCTCAGTACTGCCCAGGGATCAGGGACTGCCTCACTGGGACAGCGAGCACTGTGCTGCTGGAAGTACAGAAGAAAAGTTATTTGGGGGCTTTCTCAAGGGCTTTAGAGGGAAGCTGGAACTACAACCAGAATGTTGCTGGTTGTCCTCAATGGTAGTAGCTATGATGCTCTATTCACATGGTCATGCTGAAGTTTCCTGATATCTGCAGAGGTCAGTGAGGAGCTTCATTCATTGTCAGACTGACGGGATTGTGAGGGGCTGTTGAGCTTCTCAGTTCACTGCTGTCTTAAAACAACTGAGGATATCCCGTAAGTACTTGATTTTTGTCAGGCTTAAGGTGCTGTCTGAAGGTGCTGATTCTGCTTATTTAAAAATTTGAGATGAGCCGTGCTTTGCAGAAAGCAGGATCTTCCCTCTTACAATCTCTCCTGTCTTCTGAAAAGCCGATTTGTTTCTCAGTAAATGCAGTTTGCTTTCTGAACTGCTCCCTGTGCCAGCACTACCATTTCCCTCTGGTCGCTGTAGTGCACACCTCCTCTATGCCTTGCACAAAGCTTCCTACACTAAAATAGTTTTTGTTTGTTTTTGCAGAGTTCCAGAAGATTGCCATGGCAACAGCAATAGGCTTTGCAATAATGGGGTTTATTGGTTTCTTTGTCAAATTGATCCATATCCCAATCAACAATATCATTGTGTAAGTAAACATGAACCTTCAGTTTCACTGAATTTCACATTCATTTCTACCTGTTCAGTTTGAAACAGAGGATGTTAATGAGCCCTGCAGGATCCACATGGCTTCAGTATCCATGCATTTCACGTGTTAGTGTCATAGGACAGGTGATACTTGATTAAAAGGACTTGATCAGGAAGTAGATAATTAATTTATCACGCTGCAAAATATTAGATTCATAGTTCTTAATTAGTAGTTTTTAGTTCCCAGTATTCTGCTACAAAACTGAACATCAGATATTTTGGTTTCTGGTTGCTCAGTGTGTGTTTATCCACAGGACATTTACTTTACTCGGCTCTTACATACTCTTACTGGTTCCAGTTTGTAATTTGGGTGCCTGAAGTCAGTGCATGGCCAGTAAGGTCAAGGAAACTGAGCGAGTGTGTTTGGAGACGGCAGTGCACAGGACAAAGTTCCTCTCGTTTCATTTACTGAGTCACAGATACATTAGAAACTTCATTTTACGTGTCGCTGCATTCTGTAAAACACCTTTTGGAATGAAGGTGGCAGTACAGAATTCACAGAATTGGCTGGGTTGGCAGGGACCTTTCACATCATCCTGTCCAACCATCAACCCAGCTCTGGTAAAAGCCACCCCTAAACCATGTCTCTGAGCACTGTGGCAACCTGGCTTTTAAATCCCTCCAGGGACGGGGCCTCAACCCCTTCCCTGGACAGCCCATTCCAAGGCTTCATAACTCTTTCCGTGTCAAAATTGTTCCTGATCTCCAATCTGAACCTCCCCTGGTGCAACTTGAGGCCATTTCCTC
This sequence comes from Thinocorus orbignyianus, assembly GCA_013400375.1. Lineage (NCBI taxonomy): Eukaryota > Metazoa > Chordata > Aves > Ciconiiformes > Thinocoridae > Thinocorus > Thinocorus orbignyianus. Next base: position 376,492 of record VXBW01001560.1, read on the forward strand.
TTGTCCCATCGCCTCTGACGTGGGAGAAGAGACCGACCCCCCCTGGCTGCACCCTCCTTTCAGGGGGGTGGAGACAGCGAGAAGGTCTCCCCTCAGCCTCCTCTTCTCCAGGCTGAACACCCCCAGCTCCCTCAGCCTCTCCTCACAGGGGTTACTCTCCATGCCTTAATTTGACCAGCAATGACGATACTGACACTACCAATTAAAACTCCAAAGATTCTCCAGAGCTTATGTGATCCCTTTTCTAGTGCTGGAACAGGTTCAGCACTGTACCAGTACTATGTAACCATGACATGAGGCTTATTGACACCAGTGAGAGTGGCCCTCTAGGCAAGGAGGAATGTTTGAGAACAGCGAAGCTGTAATGGTAGTATCTGTCCTAAGGAGACAGTGGTGGGAGGACAAGGGAAGACCTCACGTGGGATGGCTTGATCACACTTGATGAGCTAAAACCAATTACTGTGTTCTCTCAACAGAGGTGGCTGAATGCTCATTATGAAGAGCAAGACACTGTGACACTTGCTGCAAAGATTTCTCAGCTTTGGACCTTGTTTGCTATTAAACAAGCTCAGTTTGGATTTTCAAAAGTTCTTGTCGCCTTATTGCTCTCCTGAAGCGTACGTGGTCAAACCGGGGTAAAATACAGGTTGGTTTTTTTGCAGTAGTAGAGTGTGTGTGGGGGTTGTTGTTCTGGTTGGGTTTTGGTTTTGTTACTTCTGTCAACCATGATAAAACCATTCCGGTAGGAAGGACCACCTTGGGTGGTCTCTAGTCCAACCTCCTGCTCCACGCTGGGTCAGAGCAGCCTTCTGAGGGGTCTGCTCAGGGCTTTGTCCACTCAGGTACTGAAAACCTCCAATGCTGACAACTGTAGAGCTTCTCTTCAGAAGCTGTTAATTTACTGCTTAGTAAACAGCATCGTCCAGCAAAAGCAGGGAGCAGTGCTGGATCCTCTCCAGTGGAGATTCAAAACTCTACCCACTGGAATTCTTACCACTAATTTCTGGGACCACCATCGTTCCTCCTAATTCCTTGCTGGATTGGAAAGCCTGTCAGGTTATGTACTTCACGGGAAAAAACCTCCATCAAACAAAGACCTTCCATTGCAAATCCTTATTCTGATGACATCATTAAGAAAGGGAAACTTGGTTGGTTCCTAGGCTGTACGGTTTCAGGTTAGGCTGGTTGTCAGAGATACTCAGCAATCCTTCAGTCAACCCCCAGCTTGCTCACCGTGCGGACAGGAGATGCTCCTGGCCTGGATACTGATTCCCTAAGACAAAAATTGTAAAGGGCTCCGCATTTGTTGACCTGGAAGTTTCCTTTATTAAATGATGGAATATATTGATTTTAAAAAAGGCCTGCTTAGTTGGTGGATGCAATGCTCTTCCTCCTGGGATTGAGATAAGAACTTTTTATTTCCCTCCAAAACAGCTTATTTCAAGTGTTTGGCATTGGCAGAAGCTGCAACGCTACTGCTAGTACAGGCTCTGGAAGCACTTTATACTGTGAAATCTGATGCTGGTGTGACAGCAAAACTGAAGCTTTTCAGAATAAAAACTTGCTTCATAAGAAAAGTTCAATGACTGCTCTTCTTGAGGAACCTTCAACCAGGAAAAAAAAAAATGAGATGAGCTGCTCTTGGTGCTATCACCTTTTCATACAGTCATCCTGGGTGCAACGCTGTGCTGTATTTCCTTTGGCAACAGGGGAAAAGCCAGTTCAGTCCTGGAATAAAATACCTCCTAAAAATAGTCTGAACTAACCAGATTAAGCAGTAGCAGCACCTTTCCTTTCCCTTCCCTTCTGTTTGTGGCTGTCCTGTGGGGCAGCTCAGGGGGCTCCTGATCAGTAGCATCAGGTACCAGGATGGGTGTCAAGGGGATGGGGCCAGACTCTTCTCAGTGGAGACCGGTGACAGGACGAGGGCCAACAGGCACAAATTTGAACATAGAAAGTTCCACCTAAACGTGAGGAGGAACTGCTTTCCTGTGAGGGTGGCAGAGCCCTGGAACAGGCTGCCCAGAGAGGCTGTGGAGTCTCCATTTCTGGAGATCTTCAAACCCCACCTGGATGGGGTTCTGTGCAGCCTGCTCGGGGTGACCCTGCTCTGGCAGGGGGGCTGGGCTAGATGATCTCCAGAGGTCCTTTTCAGCCTTGATCATTCTGTGATTATTGCTGCTAACCTTGATTTGATCTCAAGTGACACTTATTTCAGACTTGGTTTCCATTCAGTTCATAAAATCGGTGGCTGCTCGTGTCCTTTGGCACAGCTTTATTGTTCTAACTGGGCGAGCTGTGGCAGTCATCTGCACTGAGTGGGACGAGAGGGGGCAGCTGCAGCCGGTGTCACATCCTGATGGCCATTGTCCACAGCAGAGGCTTGTCCGTCTCGATGGTCACAGTCCCGGAGCCGTCGTAGGTGTTGGAAGTGCTGACCAGCCTCCCGAACTCCAGCACCTGGTGAGCTGTGAAAGGGAAGGGGACAGACTCAGAGGTGCTCTTGAAACAAATGCACTGATGGTCAGTCATTGTAAAGAAGGTAAAAACAGCTGAGTAAATCTAACCCAGGTACACAGCATCTAAAATAACCATGTGAAATTTTAATGAGAGGGCTTGTACGAGACTGTATGATGACCTGGAGAGAGAAGAAATTAATACCTAATCCCCCAAATCACGTACAGCAGATCATCACTACAGCAGATTGTTGGAACCTTCCCAGAGTTTCACATCTGGAAGTTTGTATTTCGTCAGCATCAGCTCGAGTAGGGGCGCTACCCAGAGCATGGCAAGCAGGAGGAGGCAGAGGATCTCACCGTGGTTCCAAGCATGGGATTTGCTTCAGGTCAGCGGCGAGCCCGTAAACTCCTAAAACCCGAGCTGTTCTAGAGAAAGCCCAGCAGTTAAAGTGTGTTATTTAACAGCTCTGGCGTTGCAGTAAGTGACCTGCATGTTTCCTCCTGCTGCTGCCTGGTGAGGCAGGTGTCCGTGTGCCTCAGGAGCCCCGGACAGAGCTAGAGCTACACAAAAGCTGACACCAAATTTTAGGGGAGTTAAACCCAGCTCCCAGTGCAGTTGTGATGACAGTTTTGAAATACCCATGAAGTTTTAACCAGCAGTTTGGTGGTGTTTTATGAAGCTGGTGTGATTCAAAGCTTACAAAGACTTTGCAAAAACTGAGACCAAAGATGAAACCTGTTCCCAAAACAACAACAAAAACTGGCAGTTTAACTGTCATCTCACATTTTGTCCTCTGTTGGAGATAGCATTGCCGCGGCACTCTCAGACGAGTCAGTTCCCTCAGGGTTATTCTGGACACACGAGAGCACTGGACTGGCTTCCAAACAAATGCCAGGACAAAGAAATGTTGGTGTTTGCCTTCGGAAGAGGCAGAAGAGGCCACGGAGGTTCTGCCTGGCCAGAGGCTGGGGTGCTGCCAGAGAGCCCAGATTCCACCCTTTGCGGGTACACGGGTCTGTTAATGAAAACGAGGTGACGTGCTGGAGGTGGCCGGGTACAAACACTCCCCAAAATACTGTGGTGTTATCATCACATTAAGAATGTTTCCAGTCTGTTCTGAGTAGCAAAGAACCTTAAATAGTTTCAAATATTTGTTGACACACAAATTACCCATTTTTGGTTACTCTATATGAAGCTTGAAGCGGCGCAGAGGGGAGGGGGAGGAAGCACTTTGTGGATCAGCTGTGGATCAGCTCTGCCTCTGTATAAACCCACTCAGTGACACTTCTTGCTCGAGACTGTCAGAATAATTCTTAACGTTTCAGCTTCGCACATGAAATAAAGGCAAGAATTAAGAACAACATGGCAACTTAATGAAAGGGGATCTAAAGCAGTGTTTCTTCATGCATAAAATTCAGGGAAAACCTTGCTTCCAATAACTCTCGCCCACTAGATGGAGCCTTTCAGCTTTCCCTGCCAGGTTTCCTTCCCTGCACTCTGAAACGCCCAAGTGAAAAAAAAAATAATGCAACCCCCCTGTAAACCAGCACTGCCCGTTCGTGTGGCTCAAACGGGCCAGTTCCAAGTACTGGGTTTCACAACTGCCCAACATTTCCACTAACAAAATTAAAAATGCATGTTTGCCATTCAATAAATGAACAGTAATTAATGGGAAAAACTAGGTTTGAGCCAGTAAAGGAAGGAAGAGGATGTGCAACCCTGCTGCTTCCAGGGAAGCTTCCTGCTGCACCATGGATGCTGATGGGATGTTCACAAGGTCAAAGAAGTGGGAAGTTTTATCGGTTCATACCTGATCCATTCAGTTCTATTTTTTTTCAATGGCTTTCAATCTTGTTAAGTCCTAGCAAGAGCTTATGGCTTAGGAAAAGAACTATTACAACTAAGTCCCCATTCTCACTATCAAGAATCTTTTTGTGAGGTGCATTCCAACAAAACCCAATCTTTTATTTTCTAATAGTTAGTATTTATAGGTTTGATGGGTACCAAAAGTTATTTACATAAAGGATTTCCCCTTGTGGTTTTGTTTTGGGGTGGTTTTTTTGTAAACCAAAATCTAAATCTCAACCCCCCTGGGATTTTTAGAATTTTCTAATTCAAAGACATTTCAGTTTGGATGACTGAACAGTTTATTTCAGACAAACCTTCCCCCCTACATCCCTCTCACGAGAACCTCCAAAAGCTGATTTGGAAAAAACCCAGAAGTAATACATCAAAAGAAGCCCCCAAGCCCCCTTCCCAGCAGTGTTAGACATTTCCCCCCTCCTAAAGTTTTCCTTGGTGCTTTGGTTCCCACCACCCCCTGTTTCCCAACAACAGGCTCCTGAAGAGAACAACCCCCTGGCCAGCTGCACCTTGGTCACTGCTCCCCATCCGCAAAGCCGCGGATCTCGGGTCTGTCACTCATTCAGCCCTGAGCACGGCCACAGGCAGGGCTTGTTCTGACATGGGAGTGGAGGAAACGTTTGTTGGATTTCTCTTTCCTAGCAGTTTTTATTTCACATAACAGGTAAGTTAGTTGCACCTGTCAGGGCTGGAGGATGCTGGAAATAATTCAGAGAGGAAATCTGAGGGTTGGAGGTGAGCTTCCCGAAGGAGAATAATCACAAAGACCATCATTTCTGAGACACCGCTTTTGCTGACCAAATTATCCGACAAAGGAGGGCTCATTAACCCTGAGACTGCCCATCTCCACTGATTTATTACTGATGTCTCTAAAGGATGCCCCGTGGAAAATGTTGATCTCAGATGTAAGATTTTGAAAACTGATGAATCTTACGGTTGCCAGAACAACATTTGAACATGTTGACAAAATGCACCCTGCAAGTATTCAAGCTATACAAAAATAATCAAACAAAAAAGCCCAACCTAAAAAGGTATCTTAAAAACCTCTTACCCTATTTATACCTCCATCATGGGTGGGAGTTTTATTTTTCAGTTGTCAGCACTGGAACAAGACCTGAGCCTTTGCTGGCAACGCGCTCCCTGCGGCTCCGCAGGCTCAGGCCCCAAACACAGAAATGGGGTGAATTAATTATAACCAGACTGGGTCTCCACACAGCAGGTGCTGCAAAGCCACTAACCCTCAGCATCAGGTTACTCCTCTGCATAGATGTATTCATGATCCAGCAGACTTCAAAGCATTATCACTGTGATTTCATTGTACTATTTAGCACACTTCAGTTCAAAGGTCAGCCCGACAGAAGACAGCTCCCACCAAGGTCTCAGGCACATCCAATAAGCTGCACTTGAGCAGGGCTTGAGGGAACCATAGAGGAAAACACCTCATATATGGCCAAAGCAAATGATGTAAATAATTTGAAAGGCTTAATTGAATCACAGAACCATAGAACTGTCTAGGTTGGAAGGGACCTTTCAGGTCAGCTAGTCTAGCTATCAACCCAACTCTGATAAAAACCATCACTAAACCATGTCTCTCAGCACTGTGGCAACTCAGCTTCTAAATCCCTCCAGGGATGGGGCCTCAGCCCCTTCCCTGGACAGCCCAGTCCAAGGATCAATAACCCTTTCAAGGTCAAAATTGTTCCTGATCTCCAATCTGAACCTCCCCTGGCGCAACTTGAGGCCATTTCCTCTTGGGCCATCGNGCCTGTTGTCCCCACTTCATGGGGTTTCACCAAGTTGGGCTCTCACTGCTGTTACCACAAATGACCACGAGAAGACCATCAGGACAAGCACATCCCACAGACCATGACATCCATACTGTGCTTGCTCATCTCAGCTGGGTCTCAGTTGCTTCCTGCAGTCTGTACAGTCACACCTTGCTGATTTCCACCACTGAAAATAGAACTAGGTTCAGGAATACGGGCAGACTGGCACTGCTGGCATGGATGTTTGGAATATCAAATTAATTAATTATTAATTAAAAGCTTAATAGCGAATGTAATCCTCTTCCCCCTAGGCAAATGCTGCATCAAAATGATAGAAAATTAAGATCAATAAACTGAAACACAAGTTAGAGTGAAATATTGAATTACCATTTGGTATCCTATTAGAGTTTATCTGGAGAGGATTTCCCTGAAGTTCTGTGTTGGGAGCAAAAATCTGCATTTAAATGGAGATGCATTAGTGACGCCTGAGCTGGTGCTCTGCAGGTCACCCTGCCTCTGCACAACAGCAGCACTCATTGTGCTAGTTAAAAATAAACCCCAAATAGTTTACAGCCTGATTTTCCTTTTATTCCTCCTAGTTCTACGCTTGTGATTAGACTGACTTTGCTGGAGTTAATCTCAACTCACTGATGTACACAAAGGGAAAAACTGGAGCCTTGATCTCTCGTGGAGTGGGAGCTGCAGAACTGGAAGTTGCAAATGACAGTAATTTCCAACAAACCAGGAGCTGTTTTCAGTGCTGACACCACACAGACATGCCAGGAAGGTTTGCTGACTGCGGGGAAGGCCAGGGCGTGGGAATTTGGCATCTTTAAGGTCTTCACACTCTGACCGTTCTGTGATTTCATTCCACTGGCCCAGGTGCTGGCAGGGAGCCTGGGCAGGGGCTCTGCAGCACGGGCTGCCTGGCCTCACGCTGCTGGAGATCCAGGAGGTGACAACAAAAGCACTGGCTGTCAAGGCCTAACCGTTTAGTTTAAAAAAAGAGAGAAATCTGTTAACAAGGCTTTGTGTTCTACCCTGCACAGACACCACCACCCGTGCTGGGTGAGCCTGCACAGATGCAGATGTGTGTCAGTGTCCTGTATCACTGTTGGTGCTGGATGTCAGCATGCAAATCATTCTGGGATTCTGGAATTTAAACTGATAACCCGGTAAAACTGATGTTAAGAAATTTGAGTGTTTTCTACACGAATGTTTCCGCTGCTACTGCCTCACCAGTACCAAGAACCATTCACTGCAGGACGTCTCCACAGCTATCGGAGCGTTTTAGCAGCACTGACAAGACGTGCTCCAGTGTTTGCTCAAAATCACTTCAGCCTCTGAACTTAATTAAAGCGGCCTGGACAGTGTGACATGGCCACGGCATGTCCTCTTTCTAGCAGTGCCCTTCCAGTCCAGCTCTGATAAATCTGCACCAATACTACAACAGCAGAAGGGATTTTAAGTACAAAGAAAGTCAGGGAGCGAGCTGGTAATTAAAAAAATCCCAATTAGCCAGTAAGAAGCAGAGCGTTTACTTCATCTTTTGATGCTTTCCAGCAACGTTTATCAAACTCCTTATTACTTTGAAGGGCTGTGAAAGTGACAGGTAGCATTACTAACAGTGCTGGAGCACTGAAGAAGCAGCTGGAGAAATAAAGTGTAGCTTCAGCCTGACAGTCAGTACTGTAGATATCTTGTATATAATCTAGACAAAATAACTGGCTGCTGTTCTGGTCTGTCCCTACTTGGTGTTGTGAGACTAAGAACGCTCTTCTCAGGAGGAAAAGGGGCAAGAGCAATGCTGAGAGGTGTCAGCTACTGACCTGTCTGAGTTCCAAACATCCCCAGGGCACCTCACAGCACACATCACCCTGTTACCCTGCAGAGCTTTAGAGACATGGCTGAGTCACACAAAGCTGAGGACGGCAACCTGGTACAACAGGGGCACCTGAGAGCAGCTACAAACACTGCATCCTGCCTTGGCACGTAGGGCTGAACCCACGGCTTAACGTGACGGCAAAGAACCAAAAAATACCTGCTGTTTTGGAAGCTGCTACACCACCAAGCTGATATGATGCATCTAATGGTGAAATGTACTGAATTTGTCAGAAGAATATATCCAAATGATCCCAGCAAACAACCGCATGCAGTGCTGCAGAAAGCAGTGCAATTCTCCCTCTCCCTGCCTTCCTCGTGATCGGGCTGCTGGAGACAGGGAAGAAAGACACGAGAAGAGGAAGGAGAAGCAATCTTTTCCTGGCCTAGTAGACTGTCCAAGCAATCAGGCGTCAAAGAACTTTCCACCAGAAAGCTTTCCATAAAATCACAGAATAGTTAGGGTTGGAAGGGACCCTAAAGATGATCCAGTTCCAACCCCCCTGCCCTGGGCAGGGACACCTCCCACCACACCAGGTTGCTCCAAGCCCCATCCAGCCTGGCCTTGAACCCCTCCAGGGATGGGGCAGCCACAGCTTCTCTGGGCAGCCTGGGCCAGGCTCTCACCACCGGCCACTGCCAGGCTGAATGCAAGCAGCAGCCCCTCTTAACTACTAGTACTTTACTACGAATAACTGACTTTGATCAAATTAAATCCCTGATAAATAATTTTCTTATGCAAGCTTTAGTAGCAAATGGTACCATTTCCTAAGAGAGTGTTATGGAAATCCGATATTACATTTACATGAAAAAAATGTAAGGCCCAAACTAGAATATTCATCCTTGTGCACAAAAGGCATCATCAATAAAGCAGCTGTTCTTTTGTCTAAAACTTTTCTCTGGAAGTGGGTAATTATTATTTAAGAAACCCACACTGATCTGCTCCTGACAGCTCACAAGGTGCACGTTCAGCTCCTTGCTCCCCCTGACAGCTGATCTATTCTAAGCACAGGTGACTAACTAATAAGGTCTATTATATTCTAATAAAAAAGTAATTCCATTTATCTTTCCCCTTCCTAGCAGCACTGCTTCCTTTCACTGAACTGGGGCAGGACACTGTAAGAGGTTTCCGAAATGTGGTTATTTTCACCCCTACAATTGTTGTGCACTGCTTAGAATTTCAGATTGCTCTGCTTTCTTCTGGAAAAACAATTAGACACAGATAATATCACCCTGAGGACGAAGGAAAAGCAATTATTTCTGTTACAAAAAGTCCCCCTAGATCTGCAGGAGAACTCAGCTTTTTGATTTTTAATTTTATGACTTTGTCTTTCTGTTAACAAATAATTAATATGATTACTAACACCCTATGTACCTCTAATGTCTATACTATTTCAATTATAAAGCCATTACTGATGCTTATTAATTCTATTCCATTTACCCTCAAACTTGCACGGCAGACTTACAACGTTTGTTGACGTTCAGGGAGCTGCAGCTCCTCCAAACTCGCCCACAGAAAATCCAGCAAACTGGACCCAGCACCGGAGCTGGGGCTTAAGGTAGTAATCCCTGGGGAGGAGCAGCAGGAGAAAACATCTCCCCAGACATCAAATCCTCAACCACTGCAGGGCCTGGAAGTGCATGACGCGTGTCTGAACGTGGAGGATGAATCGCCGGCCAGTTTGTGAAGGCGTGGGGAGGAGGGAGCACCCAAAGACACACTGCCATGGCTAAAGATTAATGCTGGGCTATTCCAAACAGAGTAGACACTTCCCATAATTAACCAAATGAAGAAGTCTCAAAGCAAGTGATACCTACAAACTTAACCAGGGCAAGTGTAAGGTGCTGAATCTGGGGAGGAGTAACCCCCTGCACCCGTACAGGCTGGAAGAAAGACCCTACGGTGAGGTTTAAGCTCTTACCAGCGAGTTTAGAAAACATCGAGTTAAACCCCTCCACGTCCAGGGAGAGCTGAAGAACTTGCAAGGGATGCACAGAATGATAGAGATGAGCCCTGCAGCAGTGAAGTCAGCTCATGGTAAGAAGTTCTTGTCACGTCACGTGCCAGAGTTAAACAGATAATACAGATTTTGAAGTACAGGGCTCATCTGCAGGTACATAAGCAGAAAAAAAGAGCAATAAGGCGTCAAGCCTAAAAGCTGTGAGCAAAAATGTAGTTATATGACTCTCTGGCAAAGCACAAAGATCTGTAAGGAAGGCCAGAATACTGCAGAAAGCTCTCACTCAAATACACCTGAAGTCAGTTAGCCAGAGAATGCCTTACAGATGTTGCACACGCAAGGACAGTGCAAGTGGGCTGAGGGGCTTGAAACCAGTGCTGCAGAGGGGGAAAAAATATCCCTCAAATCTGTTGTTTTGGGAGCGGGAATGAACACCACCAAAGATTTAACAGTAGAACAAACATCCCTTGGGAAACCTTGCCTTGCTCCATCATTCGAAACTCCTTAACTGCGGTTTGCTGGCCAGCCAGCCGCTGCCCACAGGTACACGCTCCCTCTGAGAAGTTGTGTTCCCTCTCCTGGATCATGAACTTCTAAAGTCAGGGGGTGGCAGACACGAGGCTGAGACAACTCCTGTAACTGGAAGGAGGCAGAAGGGACACCATCACTGACGTAGCGTAACAAGCTGCTTCCCTCCTCCCCACCGTGGGCAGTGGTGTGGGCAGGGTGGCTGCTGAGCCAACAGCGGCTCTGGCCCCGCAGCGTGCCCAGCACCCAGCGCTGTGCCCGTGCATGCACCAGGAACTGGCAGGCAGGAGCAGCCCCCGACGCCTGGGCTATTGCCCCCTTTACTCTTTCCCGAGCTCCTCCAGCTCGCACAATCTGTGCAGCCTCTGGGAAAGCAGCTTCAGAACTGGCTTACACTGGATGGGAAACACCTGCTCTTCTTGATGCATGGGATGGACAGTAACGTGGCAGGGACTGACCGCGAGGGGAAAGAGGACAGGAGAAATGAGGTAAGCCAGGGTGTTGTGCAAAGGAGGAGAAGGGAGAAGGGAAAAAATAAAAGAGGGAAAACTCCTCATTACCACAGTGGTGGAGACAGGAGTTGCTGCTTTTTAAAATAATAATCATTATTAAAATCAGTTAAGTTGACACAAGTTTACGAAGATATAAACAGTGCACCTGTCATTACTAGATGTTTTCCTTCAAAGCTCAATCTTCCTCAAAGAGAAAATAGTTAGTAGCTTTAGGAGTCTGTCAGCCTACCCCCCTTCACGTTTTGTGAACAGGTAATGGAATGAGAATGTAACCCCCAGGGCCCAGCCCCACCTAGACTTTCACTGACACCCCATGCTCACCATGCACACATCTACGGGGACCCAGCCCCTGCCTGCCAGCCCCTCATTGCCCTCCACCAGCTGTGATTTCCACTGAACGATGCCATCTCACTGCAATGCACGGGCAGAAGCACGCTGCTGTTCTCATGCTTTCTTAGTTCAGGCCCAAAAACAGAAGAAAAAGCTGTAGCTGATTCCATCAGCCTTTTTACAAGAGGTAACACCCAGAGAAACTTCTGTCCACTAGAAAGATGAGGAACTCAAAATCTGGACTCTTTCACCTTTTTTCTTTAGGAGATGGAATACATGCCCAACAGAGACAGCCCATTTTAGTTCCCATTTTAGTTTCTCTTCAGCAGATCGTTAGGTTCTGGACCACCAGCATGGAAAGCTGAAGTCTCAAAAAACCCAAAACCAAAACAAACCAAAAAACCACAACAAAAGGGGAAATGCTACCAACTTGAGGACATTTCAGGCAAAACCAGAGACACTGAAATACATCAAGGAGGGACGAGCTTACTTGAACAAATCCCAGCTGGCTCTTGAGTACAATTTCTGTTGCCACATCCCCAGCTGAGTGGCCCACAATGACTCCAGGAAGCTTCTGTGTGGACGCAGGCCCGGCACACACCTGGTCTCTGGAGAGGCTCCCTGGCCTTAGTATCATCCTGAGCAGGAACAAAGGACAGCCTACTGCCAGTCCCACCTGCCTAGAAAATACAACTTCAAGCGAAGCTTATGACCGAGGAGACAAAATGTTCCTGAGCCCCCAGCCCTCAGAGAGCCCGCCGCACTGACCCCAGCAGCTGGAAGCTCCAAGGCTGCTCAGGGCAGTGTTTCTGTGAGCAGGCAGCTGTGAGCACAGGAGAGCACAGTGGCTTCCTGCCAAGAATCTGCACTTTAATAACTTCGTAATTGCGTATTTTTTGCAATCTGTTGACTCTGACTTATTTTAAGAACATCCAAGGAGTAAAAGAGTATCACCACCAGATTTTCTGGTACTTTAAATTTCATAATGAAGTTTTCAACAACTCAGTAATTATTGTGAATAATTCATAATAACAGCTATAATGATGTGACACATTTTAGTGAATCCCTGAAATTTAGGATGTTTAAGTGATAAAAAAACAAAATCAAAATTAAATTCAATAGTAAATATTAGCAGAAAAATAATTAAATTCCATAATTAAAAACCCACAGATCGCGACTGCGGCCTGGGTGGTGGTGATGCCATCAAGCTCCTGGAATTTCATGAGGAGTGATTCAGCTTTGAAGATGAAGCATCATGTTAATGGGAACGGCTGCAACCCTGCAGCTGCTGGTCCTTGACAAAGCCAGGCATGGGGAGTGCACAACGGGACAGCCCGTGTGTTTGAGACTGTGGCTCCAGTCACAATCTGCACAATGCAAGACTTGAAAAAACACTCCATTTCAATTAAAACAACTTGGTATTAACCCCCTTTACCTGGTTATGCTTTTCAGATCAGCACTAAGAACAATACACTGAATGAGGGATAGGGAACAAGTTCCAAATGACCAAAGTCACTTTGGTGAAAGCCCTGGAGTCAGGTGTGCCTCTGCCTGCTGTGCCCTTTCCATCGCCCAGTGTTCTGAAACTGCAGTCCCTCAGGCAGGCTTCCAGGCACAGCCACAGGACACCCACCACAGTATTTCTTCCTGTACTAATATGGTTTGGGATACCTTGGAAATCTTTCACTCGAAATGGAAATAATAGGGTTTTTACACCTTCATTCTCACTGGAACCGGACACAGTGGCTGCCCGTTCAATGTCAGCATCCTGAACTCCAGGGCTTAAACAGAATAATAGAACCAGTTCAGTTTGGTATTTGCAATGCCTCTTTTCCAATTTTAAGTCAAAATTTTAACAACAGAAGGGCATGTTGTTCCATCTCATGAATACAGGAATGAAAGTCCAGTTCCCTTACTCCGTTTCCCAGGGAGTCAGGGGGCAATCCATCTCCTAAACCCCTCCAAGAATGGGGCCTCAACCCCTCCCCTGGGCAGCCCATTCCAGGGCTCAAGAACCCTTTCCTTGTAAGCATTTTTCCTAATATCCAACAACCTGAACCTCCCCCGGTGCAAGCTGAGGCCACCTCCTCTTGTCCCACCTGCCAGTCACAGCAGACAGACACACTTGTGACATATGTGGGTTGCAAACTCCCCCCTCCTTCCTAGCCCCATCCCTCTTAGGATGGCAAGGGAAACAGAGCAGTCTTTCCACCTGTGCCAGCCCCAAGAAGCAAACTGAAGGGCTTTCACTAACAAACATAGCGTATGAGACAGTGGAAGACCGTTCCTGGAAGGTTCTCCATCACTCACTCACCAAGAACATCCACTGCTGCAGCAGCCACAGCCACACGTTCTCGCAGGGGCGTCAAGGCCCAGCGATGCCATGGGAGGACAGAAACCTTTAATTTTACTGCTTTATTGCTGGGTGGGAGGGACAGGAATGTAACAAATGACCCCTGACATAAGGCATTTCATGGAGAATTGACCAGTTGGGATTAATGGCCCTTGGCTGCATTTGGGCTATAAAATTTTCCAGCCAGCCATTAATTTTGGGGAAATGCTCAGCGCCTCAGTCATTACTACTTAAATAAAAACACATATTGTATATGTGGCCAAATCAAACTGTGGCTGGAATTTTGTCAAGCACAGATAAGGGTGTAAATTTACTGTGTTATTAAAGTTTTTACTTTTATGTTCAGATAACTGGAATTTGGTAGTGGGAATGACTGTTACACAGGACCAAAGAAAACGCCCTTGCTTTGTCCTTGTGCAGAGCCATCGCAGGATCAGAAGCCAGACTAACAAAATAAATAACTAAATAAAAATAATCAATTACCTTCATTTTTCCACTATGATAATGAAGAACAGCATTGTATGTATACACACATCCACTGTCGTTACATCCAACAAAATGTATCCTATCACAGAAAAATCCATCCAGGGTCTGACCCCCATGGAGCGCGGTGTGGAGTCTCTGCAATTCCTCTGGGACCACTGCATCATTATGCACACTGAAGCTGTAAATGCAGAGTTTGGAGCACCCGACAAAAAAGCCTAATAAAACTTTCCTGTCACACTGACGTGCCCCAGGACTGTGCTGCACACTGCAGTGTCAATTTATAAGGAGGAGTTTAATGAAATTTTACTGAAGCTATGACTTGCAGCCCTGAGTCTGTAAAGCCAGGCACTTCAGCTGCATCCGTGAGGCCACACAGTGATTTGAGAAAGACTTGAACTAATAAAATTTTAGAAGCCTCTGTAAATGACTTAAAATAAATTTTCTACACAAGGGCCTTGACTGGAAAATCTAAAGGTAAGGTCTAGCCCTGGTGTCCTGGTGTCCACCAGGACTCCCAGGTCTTTTTCCTCAGAGCTGCTCCAGCGCAGGTCAGCCCCAGGCTGTGCTGGTGCAGGGGGTTATTTAACTGATGCTGACAATGAACACCAGAATTATTTGCCTCCTTTGCACGCATCCATTAAGACATAACTTTAAACACTTGCTCAGCAGCTCTTTTCATTCCTGCCTCTCTCATACGGTGGCATTTTGAATCAAACCTTTGAATTATGATTCTGGAAGGGGTTTTGCCAGCAGAATATTCTGAACCTGCCTGGGTACCGGTTTTTATTCCTGTGGAGCTGAAAGGTTCCTGCCCAATGCACAGCTCACGTTGTGATGATGCTGAATTCAGCCCTGAGGAGCTTTGGAATCTCACAAGATGAGAAACAGCATGAGCTTTCTTGATCTTGGTATTCAGGCTTTTTGTTCACTCCTGCCTGAAACGGCACATGGGCGAGGACTTTGATTGGGAAAGAGAAATTTCAGGCCAAAACCCTACAGTGAGATGTGGTCTCCTGAAAGGTTACCATGTTCTGCAGAGCAGGGAAGATGGATCCACTCAGCTAAGGCATATGAAAAAAAATATAAATCTGCTCCTCCTGCTTTCTGATGCCTTTCATGTCTCCTTATGTAGGAAAGTAAACAGCTGATCTGGCTCAGCACCTGGCCAGGCACTGCCCCCTTCATAAATCAGAATAAAGCAAACA
The DNA here is from genome assembly GCA_013400375.1 of Thinocorus orbignyianus. Classification (NCBI taxonomy): domain Eukaryota; kingdom Metazoa; phylum Chordata; class Aves; order Ciconiiformes; family Thinocoridae; genus Thinocorus; species Thinocorus orbignyianus. The sequence continues at coordinate 391,837 of VXBW01001560.1, forward strand.
TCACTTTCTCCACAGTGTAACTGGGACACAAGTTCCCAGCTGATGTTGTTTTCAGCTGGCAGGTTTCTATATTTATCTTGTCTTTTGGAAATCAATCCTATGCAATGTGAACAGGGAGAAGTGGAAATGCAGAAGAGAGAAATCTGTAGTGTCTCTCTCCTCAAGTTTACTTATCTGGTAAATCCATAAGGTACCTTTGATACTCATGTAATAAACATGTTCTGAACAAAAACCAAATCATCCCTGCAAAGTAGAATGAACGACAGATCTAACCCTTTCACCCTACTGAATGCCAGAAAAATGCATGGAAAAGAGATCCCCCCTCTCAAATAATTTTAGGGAGTATATTTAAGGCAATATAACACATTGGGTATGCTTCCAGTGTTTAAAGGAAAAAAATCTCCTGAAGACTCATGCTATAATGGAAAAGAAACAATAAAAAAACCAAAAACCTTTATAGTAGCAGGCCAGTATTAACTCGCTTACAACTTCAGCTGTAATTGACGTATAACTGAAAGAGCAATCTATTTTCAAAGGTGGTTTGCATGGGTCATGACAGACTGTTTACTTCCAAATGCTGAGACTCCTGGTTCAGCCTCCTTGTAAGGGCCCTGAGGAGATCAGCAGAGTCAGGGCCTCAGGACTGCAAGTAGTGTCAACAGACAGAGATGAATATATATTTTTTAAAACTCTGATCAACTCTTTACTATGGCTTTAGCTCTGTCTTCGCATTATCTGCTATCGCCTCACAAAGCAGCACAGTGCAAACACATTTGGCTCATGAAACTTCTTCAATGGTCCTAAGAGTAAGCATGCATAAAATTTTCTTCACAAACCAACGTTGCAGAAAACTGAATAAAAAACCCAAAACAACCGTTCACGTGGAAAAACATATGTCTGTCTTGATTGAAAAGTAGTAGATACTAGGAAGAAATTCTTTGGTGTGAGGGTGGTGAGGCACTGGAACAGGTTGCCCAGGGAAGCTGATGCTGCCCCATCCCTGGAGGGGTTCAAGGCCAGGCTGGATGGGGCTTGGAGCAACCTGGGCTGGTGGGAGGTGTCCCTGCCCATGGCAGGGGGTTGGAACTGGATGATCTTTAAGGTCCCTCCCAACTTGAACCATTCTATGATTCTAGAACTTAGAAGTTCAGAATGAAATCAAGTACTTTAATGAAGTATTAATATTTAAAAAAACCCACAAACAACCCAACCCAAACCCAAACGAAACAGACACAACATACGCAGAGCCGTATGAAGCGCCCAGGGTGACGGCACCAACAGGCACTGGGGAGGACCCAGACTGGAGTCGGAGCTAGATGGGAACTCATTCCAACTCTGGAGTCAGGAACACAGGGATGGGGATCAAAGGCAGATGAACAGCCAGGGTCCTCTTCAGACCTCAGCCACTGACAAGTCGCCCCTTTGATCCTTCAGCTTTTACACTGAGCATGGGGCAGTGGGAGGGAATACCCCAGTGGTCAGGTTTGGGTCCCCTGTTCTGTCTGCTCCTCCCCACAGCTGTGACCCCTCCACGCTTTTTTCCGTTTCCAGCCCTCCAACAGGGCAAATCATGAAATGGGCTGACCTGGGCTGTTCTGGCAACAAGGATAAGCAAGAGCCTCTCTGCACCATGCCTTGGCATGAAGTACAAACACTGGTCTGACCACTCTGAGAAGGAGCAGTTTTCTCCACAATATGCCGTTAATTTCAGAGACTCAGAAGAGTCCTAGCTAAGATGTAAAATTACTGAACATTAAGTTGGTTCTGTTTTACCTCAAACCAGGACATAAATATATTTTTACTCTCTTTTTAAGCCAAAGATCCAAAAGAGAATCAAAAAACCCCATGCATAAAAAAGGTGACAGAACATAATGGTCACTCCACCTTGGTAAAGAGTTTCTTGCACTAAGAACTTAAAGCAATATTCGTATCCTTTCTCCTGGGTGATCAACAGGCAGCAATTATTTGTTCATTAGCTGCTCAGATCACCGTAAGTTGGTGATGGGTTCAGAACCGGCTGGGGAGTCGGCAAAGAGATATTTCTCTGAAGAAATCTATTCAGCCTCTTCAGGAAAAGATGATTAATGTTTCCTTGGGATGCTGCCTGCACTGGAAGGGCAGCTATGTCTTTAAACATTATCAATTCAGAGTGTGCTCTTGCTATAAAACTCTCTCAAGTAAAGCCACCTACAACAAAGTTACTGACCTGTCAAGCCTCACCAATTTCCCTTCTCACACCAAGAGCACCCGAACCGCGAGCGTGCTGCCAGCGCTGCTGCCTCTCACTGCCCCTGCCTGCGGGGCCAGGTGCCACCAGTGGGCACGGGGACGTGGGCAGGGCTGCTCTTCCTTCTGCACACACGCAATAAACGTGTGGGGACTCAGAGAGCAACGTAAGGAACCAGAGTCAGGTGGCAAAAAGACACTCACATCAAAACCCTAAGCTGTTCCAGAGGCGAGAAGTAAGGATGACTGCTTTTTCATACAGACTGACTGCTTTGGAAACATCCTGTTAAATAGTTTTGCCTCTTTTATTTTTGGACATTACTGTAGGTCTTACCCCATTGAAAGTCTACCTGATGACACAACAACAGTGTATGTTTATGCTTTCTTAGCCACTAAGACACATACATACACTGTACCCAGAGATGTTCATTGGGATGTACGCAAACATCCACCAGCACAACGTACATGAACCCAGGACACAGCACTGTGCCAGTACTGCCTGCTGATAAAACAGTCTCCCCCCAAACACAGACCTCAGACCTTTTAACTTTTTAACTTTTTTTATCTGCAGAGGCATATAAACAAGTTTCTTATAACTACCAAAAAAAAAGACAATTTATTCTCAAGATGTCAATTGAGCAATAAAGCACAAGTACCCATAAAGTATTTGGCAATTTTTCTGCTGTCTGCTGTACTTCCTGATCCAAGATATTTTTATGTGTGTGCAAATGAGCACGTATATATTACCTGACTTGTCATTAGCTTATCTCAAACTTGACACGAAGTATAAATTGTTAATGATGTGCAAATAATATTGCAAGCACTGAGAACTACCAAAAGTATACAGGAGATCTGAAAGTCAGCAAAAAAAGGCAAATGGAGAAACTTTCAGTGGCATCTTCTTCCCTACTATGAAAGTGTAGTTCACTTGAGTACCAGTCAAGCACTTCTTAGACAGTACTGAGCAGGTATGAGAGTGGAAAGAACCTTCTTTTGCAAGAGTACCCACAGAGAAATAACTAAAATTCCTTGAATAAAGCTTGGAATAAGTCAGCCCAAGTCCCTCCTTCAGGACAGAAATGTTCAGATTCCCACGTCTGTGAGCACTGCTGTAGGAAACCCATCCCTGCCATCCCGTGCCAGCCCTCACGCTGCCTTCACAGCTGGATACACGGGGGGGGTGAAAAAACACACAGTGTTTCAGTTTTGGAACAACACACTGAAAAATTAAGAAAGAAGAGCAACAACCCATAGTAAAGATGAAGCGGGGGTTAAAGAAGTTGGGAAAAAAGACCACTCACTCCCCTCCACACTTTTAATGTAAATGATACAAGTATTTTTCAACACTTATCACAGGTTTCAGGATGTAGAGTCTTTTGAATCTAGAAATGGGTTTCACAAATATTGACAGCTTTACTGACTCTTCAAAACACCAACCCACAAACCACAGTGCTGATTCCAGAACAGAGGGAAGTCCAAGCAGAGTTGCTATTAGGCTCGGGCAATTAATTGGCCTTCTGTTCTCAAAAATAATTAAAACCAAAATAAATCAGAGAAATAAAGTCCACATCATCTTGTTGTGTATTTTCTTTTATGCTTTTGCAAAAGTGACCTTTAAAAAGTATTTTAAAGTCTCTCGATTAAAAGTTCTGATTTACAGCCAGTACAAACACAGAGAAGCAAGTGCTGTATCTCTGCTGACAGGACAATGCCACAACTGCACCCATTTTCCAGTTTTCTGAGCTGCACCAATTATCAATAAAACACTCACAGCCAGTTGCATCAGGAAGACACTAAGGAAGCGTTTGTGAGCACAGGAACAGCCACCTTCAGAGACCACCAGAGCTGTGAGAGGCAACGGCTCCGCACAGCCCACTGCAGACCCTGCAGAGAGCATCAGGGTGAAGCACTTGGACCCTGTGTGCTGGAGAAGAAAAACCTCCAAATAAAACGTGGAGTTACAAGTGTGCACATTTGCACCCACAATGAACACCTTCTGAAAACATACTGACATAAGAATTATGGCAATTAATCACATATTTTTATTCTAAAATCATTTCACTCTGGAGAGGGAAGGGGGGTGAGGTTCCTGTGGGTAAGGCCAGCACCTGCAGTGCCCCGAGGGGGCACCGGGCTGGGTCTCATCATGTCTCTCAAACATTTGAAGCACATCAAATAAATGACACTCACAAACTCTCCACTCAGCTACTGAGCACAAAAGCAGCAAGTGCAGCCAGCCGGCTGCAGACCCCTAACGCCTGGCACGATGAATCCCAGCCTGGGTATCTGATTGCCCACGTACTGCCCCAGTTAGAATTTGAGAGAAATGCAGCAGCTCCTCCAGGTCTGAAGTGCCCACATCTAAAGGGTCTGTAATGGATTATTTGTGCACGTATGGATTCCTTGCTGCAAAGACAAGGATGCAACAACATTCCATCTGATTATACACCCATCATGAAAACATCTAAAATATTGTTGAAAGCAGCCTGCAATAGAGTAACATCAACTACAGCTGCTGATTTACATCCATCCCAAGAGCTGCTGATGGTTTATGAGCTGGATATTGAGAGACTCTTAATACAAAGAGTGACCTCAGTTCCCAGAGAGTCCTTTGGTTTCTCCCGTGCTAGGAATTACAGGCTTCTCCAGCAGAAATGCTATTTCCACTCGTTCACTCCATCGCCCACCCAGAACAGGGCCCCAGAAGCCCTGGGGGTCACTGCTGGGCACAGCAAGGTGTAAATCAACTCCACTCCCATCCCCAGCCCTAAATGAGCTCCCAGGGCAGCACCAAAGTGCAAGAGGAAGAGGGGTTAAGAGTCAGATTAATAACACACAAATGAAAGGAGAGTTATTACACTCTGAACGTCACTTAATGTGACATTTGAGGAATGGAACACTAAGCAAATAGGGAAGGAAACAGAAGGCAGCCCAAGCTGTTTTCCTGACTCTCACGTGCACATAAATTAAACCCTCAACAAAACATTTTAATCATAATTCTGCAGTAAAGCTGGCAAGCCATTCTCAACCAGACTCCCTCTTCTCCCTATCCCAACCTTTTTCCGGTTGCACAAGCACTCCTGCAGCTGGCCAGCTGTTCCCTGCTTCACGTTGTCATGGGGAAAGAAGTATAATAAACCTCACAGATCAATGAAAACCCATGTCAGTGCTGCTGAACACACTGGAAAAGGGCAAGTTTCCCTGCTTCTGATGCAGCAGAGAGTTAACCAACTGTCCAGAAGGGCAATAATAACAATAAGAAATCAGGAAAATGATAACAGTATGGGTAGGAAAGGGCAGTGCAATGACCATCGAGTCAGACTACTGGGTGGCATTTCTCTCAGCAGTTTGGAGTCCCATCTCCCAGTGAGCTTGGCATCAGCTGCACAGAACACCCGGCGCTAGGCAGGACACCGTGTGCTTCTGTGGTTACAGCCTGGGCCAGGGATCCCTGGCAGGGCTCTGCACCAACAGCTGGGTGTCCTTCCCTTGTCCCTGTCCCCACTGTAGCCATCACCGTCCCACAGGTCGCTTTGAACAAGTACAGTGAGACACAGCCAGTGCCACCCGAACCGCGTTGGGATGCAACAGCCATCTCACCTGTCGCAGTGACTTGTTAAAACTATTGAACCTAAAAGACAACAACCAAATACCAGCACAATCATTCACCTGTTGATCTTTTAGCAGAAATACCAAACCTGGCCCACCAGCCAAACTGCCTCCCACAAAGTGCCAGGCAGAGAAAAGAATACCGCAATAACGCGAAGGGAATAGCAGTTATTTCTAGTCTGCACTCTCATCTTCCCCCCACTAACAGATTAAATTAAAAATTTTCCTTTTTTTTACGACTTCCTAATGTGAAAAAATATTTAGATTTAAATAGAATAGGAATTTAAACTGGCAGTTATTTTTGTGTGATTCCCTGTCTTAGGTGAGAGCACCGTCTCACATAGCTTAAGTTTACCTGGGGAAGGATAGAAGATTAACTTAAAAAGATGCAGCTTCTAGGAATAAAGGCACCTAAAGCAGTGTTACAGGAGCAGGGAACATAAAGGTTGGAGAAATATGAAGTGAGCAGCTGTGCTTTACAGCTAATGGGTAACGACACAAGAGAGAGATTTATCTCCTCCCTGGGGGATATCATCTGTATTGGGCAGCTGGGAGTACACAAGGACAGGGTGTTTCTTGTACAAAACTCAGGCCAGGCTTTCTCCCTGGGAGTGAACTGAGGATGAGACGTAGTTAAGGGCCTTCCAGGACCGCTCTTCTGGCAGTCAGAAAGCAGGAGCTTCCCCAATGCTCTCCTTCTCCCACCCTCATCTCCCCAGAGCAGCTCCTTACCAGCTCCGCAGAGACCCTCATCTTTCTTCCAGCCTTTTGTCAGGACCACACGTGCTCCCCCATGCACACTGCCAGCCCACCTCTGCTTCTCCTGCTGCCTGCACATCTTCCTCCTGAGAAGCTGGGACCCACGGCAGGAGCAATGCTGTGATCACTTCTCTTGGAGGCAGGAGTGACGGGGATAGGTGTGCACAAAGCTTATAGAAAATAAAGGTTACTAGGGCTTGAAGACTAAAACACAAGAACTATTCTCTTTTTTTTTTTTAATATCATTTCACAGTAAGCACACATTCAGGTTCTTTGACACTAAAGCCAAACGCCATGCCTGCAGAGCTGGTCATGGCCAAGCACAGCAGATGCCCAGCACAGAACCCAGGACCGTCCCCTCAGCAAACACTCAGATTGTTAATGCTACTTTCTCCATCACACTTACTAAGAATATAAACACCTTTTATACTTTGGCAAGGCTTCTGTAAGCACCAGATATCTTATTGAACCACAAATGACGAAGCAGTCTTAAGAATTCCATGACTCTAAGAAGTGTTTGACAGAAGGAAAACCAGTGCTGTATGGTTTGCATCAGCAGCTGCAAGCGGGGATCTGCCGGTGAGCTGAGACAGCCCAGAGAACAAAAACAAAACAAGCAAAAACCTCTGAGAAGTCAGGTTCTTAACCTTGCAACCTACGCAGCTCTGTTAAAGCCCTTTCTGTCCCTTTTCTAATGCCATTTTTCCCATCTATTTTTTGACTTTCAAATGAAACAACACCCTTGCCACCACCATATTCAGAGTTGTCATTGAAAGATTGTGTTACAGCTGTTGCGTCTCACTGAATTCAAAACAGTCTGGGTAGAAGCAGCGAGAAAGAATTTCTTTTTTTAATGTTCTGATACAACCCACTGATTGTGCCATCTGTCCGACACATGATGAAGAATCTCTAAACAGAGAATAGCTGTAGGGGACGTAGTACAGTATTTGTAGATCTGTGCCTGGTAAGAGATAAGAGCTTGTATTAAAAAAAGCAAATTCGGCTTCTTTGAGGAGAGTGCATTAGATATGCAGTATGTTTCTGGCGTGAAGTGAGGAAAAAGTCCCAGCAGATCTGTCCAGATGGAGGGGGGAGGTACTGCCAAAGGCAGGACAAGGAAAAGGTGCTTGCTCCTGTGTGAAGCCCATGTGGATGCAACCTGCCTGTCCCGCGCAGAGGGCAGACGCCGCGGCTCTCGAGGCTGCCTTTCTGCAGTGCGGGAACTCACAGAGAGGATGAAAAATACACAGCCCCAATTACCAGGGAAAGAGTGTGCAAAACTCTGCTAATAAAAGTGACAGAGCTAAGTGCTTCAGCTAAGTATTTAATAGGATTGTAACAGCTCCCTCCATAAATCTGTCCGTACCAAATATCAATTATGTAGGGCTCTATCTCACTGCAATAATTTCTCCAAATTGGCTCCTCGCTGGCGCCTCTCCAATTATTTTTAGTAGTAAGGGTAGTATGTCTTTATCCTTGTGACTGGCACAGGACAACATATCTTCACAGAGTCTGATGTATTTATAGATCACTTCACCTCGGGAAAACCTGTGGGAATCACAAGAATTTCAAAGACTCAGGGCAAAGCAGCGAGAGCAGACGGGCAAACCCTCTGCCTGCTCAGCTCTGCTCACACCCCGCTGTGAAGTGCCCCCAGCTGTCCCCAGCACTGACCACACACCACAACTCCCTGGGATGTGCCCTGTGGGTGCAGAGCAAGCCAAAGGCCAGATGAGCAGTTTTCAGGCTGTGGAGATGGATGATCCACCCGGAGCTTTGCTGCCCGAGTATCTCATGGGCTCAGTCTTCTCCCTTCTAAAAACGTCGTGCCAGGACCCCAGCCCTCAGAGCTGGCAGAGCCTTTCCACAGCAGCACTGTGCAATCTGAGGAGAACAGGTTTGGAAGTCATTACACATCTAACTACTTGCTTAAACAGGGTGAACAGAAACACTCTTTCCTATACATCTAAAGCCAAAACTACAGACTAAAAAATATTCAATGGCAACGATTTTTTCCCCCCCCTAAGAATTTAAATTCCACAGAACTGGAAGTACAGCCCATGCAAACACGGCAGGCTAAAGAAAGAACAAGTTAGCTGCCTGTGGTTTGATTACAAGGCCTTAAAGAGTTTCACCTGAAAAGGCAAAGGAGCTTGTAAATTTAGCCAGAATAAGAGAGAAACAGTTATCTAAGACCAGCTTTGTGAAGCCAACGGAACCAATGTACAACCAATGTACTTCAAAAACCAGCTACCGTGTTGTCTCTCAAAGTATCTCAGCTTGCCAAAAACATCAACAGTTTGCATTCTACAGAGGGAGAAAACCTGCAAGATCAAAATGCCGCAAGTACAAGGATTTAGTGAGTTCAGAACGATCCAGTTCCGTGCAGCATGGATGTACAGGCTATTAATGTAACCATCCTGCCAATTTACCACATTCAGCTTTAATTCCCAGTGTGACAGCAGCCACAGACTGCGCCGTGCTGGGCTCTGTCCTGACAAAACCCACTGATCATCCCAATCCCGAGAGAACTACCAAAGGGCCCAAGACAGTGAGAAGGTGGGAAAAAGAAACCATTAATGGAGTAGAATTAAAAAAAAATAAATCTTTCTCTTCTGAGGCCAAATCTGGGCAGCACAGTGAACCAACCATCTAGAATGGTGGCAGTGACACTCATGGCAATAGATGTCCATGTTGCCATGGCATGAGCTCAGACGTTGCCCCAGCGCCCCTGCACTGCACAGCCTGGGTGTGTGAAAACACTCTCCCTGAGCCTGCCTATGAGCTATTTAAGCACTTAGGATTTATGACTGATGATTCCAAAGGAAATTAAAACAAAAAAGGTTTAGGAAAGAAATTGTATTTACCTTCCATTGAGAGTTGCTTTAAATACATATTTTGGGTTTTAGACAAACGACAGCCTTTTTATTGACTGGAGGAGGAAGAAAATCTTAGGAAAACAGTGAGAAACCACGTGAATGTAAAATTATGTTGGAACTCTGAAATGCATTCTGCATCTCTCCATGTACCAGATTTGTCTCAAAATTGCTCATAAAACAACAGCAACAACACAACGTACTTGGAGTTTATTCTCATCTTAGGATTTCACTGTGCTTTTATAAATGCTAATTAATTAAACTTCAAAAGACTCCTATGAGATACAGTAGGTAAGTATTATTATACCTATTAAACCCATATAAAGCAGAGTTACAATGTTTAATTATATTCAGAGTTGTTTCTTTTAAAATTGATTTTCCTCTATAAAAGAAGATGCTGATTGTCTCTTACACTGAGAACAGGTTTTTATGAGTTCAGTTTTTAATAGGCAGCATTTCACTGCACCTATGTCTGCACATGCATTTACTCATCTAGGCCTTAAAAACACCCAGCCAGCCAAAAGCTGGGAACTTGCTGTACAAACAGTTTGAGACAAACACGCCTCAAACCTGAACTAGGGTTAAATACGGGCAGGAGCACACCAGCCTCACCAGAAGCCTTCTTCCCGGTTTGTAATTTTGGTGCCTTCCCAACCAGATTCAAAGGTGACAACAAACCCCACCTCACCTGGGCAGTTCTGACAAAGCTGGGATATTTCCCCATTTCTCCTAACCCCTGGAGACCGACTATATGCATGGAAATACAAAAGATATCCAAAAAAAGAGTTTATATCTTTTTTATTTTAACTATGATGGTTCTGTCACTCACATTATCCACTCTTCTGCATCTTCCATCATCCTCTCACATCAGGAGCATCTATGGTGGCTGACATCCACTGTGGACATCACATGCAGGGCTCGGAAGATGATGAAGGGCCTGGAACTTCTCTCTTAGAAGGAAAGGCTGAGGGACTTGGGGCTTTTTAGTCTGGAGAAGAGAAGACTGAGGGGCGATCTGATCAACACCTAGAAATACTTCAAGGGTGGGTGTCAGGAGGATGGGGCCAGGCTTTTTTCAGTGGTGCCCAGTGAGAGGACAGGATGAGAAGGAGCATCTTCACTGTGAGGGTGGCAGAGCCCTGGCAGAAGCTGCCGAGGGAGACTGGACTTTCCACCTCAGGACATTCCAAACCATCCTGGATATGTTCCTGTGCAACCTGCTCTGGGTGGACCTGTTTTGGCATGGGGTTGGACTAGATGATCTCCAGAGACCCCTTCCGATCCTGTATCATTCCGTGGTTCTGTTTTACATGCAGCCAAGGAGAAGGCAGTCGGGTAGGATGACACGCTGCTGCCCCATCACTCACTCTGGAGGAGCACTGCACAGCCACACACCACCAGAGCTGCACAAAACTCAGTAACATCTCAGCCCAACGTGCTGCAAAGTGAAAACCATGCACTGCAGACAGCAGCACTTTCTCATCAGTTTTCAATTTAGCACCGTTGAGCTTTGCAGAGAATTCCCTGCTGGCTCCTGAGTCTGCATTTCATCCCAGTTCCAGGAGAACAGGTTATATTTAGTAATTATCTACCTGTAATAACCAAATGCTAAGTCTTTCAAAGAGCAGAAAGAATAATGAATATGTATGTGTTCCGAAACTAAAACATGCAAGGCAATACAATTCCACTAATTATTAGCTCTACTTTGATACAAAATGTCACCCAATTCTATCGGGTGACCTGCATCAGTCAGACACAGGAGGATTTGATCTGGTGCTTCTGGTTGCTCAAGAAGCAAAGTCTGCATGGAGAAGAATCTGCTTTGTTTTGCCCCTGAGACTCTGGAGTTCCTGTGTAATTATCACTGTGATTGTCATTCCCAAGCAGACTGGTGACAGTGGAGACTGAAGTGCTATCTCCAGGCTAGGGCAGAAACTGCATATTTGAATCAGCCCCTACTAGCTCCACCAAAGCCTGATCTGACAAGGCAGAAGGTCTAAAATACTCAGTACCATAATTTAATGCATTTTTCTCTGCAAGACAAAACACTGCATTTTCAGGCAATGGGATGGATTTTCTTCTCCTGAAGTGATACAATCAGCAGCTTGGATATTTCCTGCTAACACCGTGCCTTGGCTGAACCACTGCTGAGGGGGCAGGAGCTTCTGCACCATCTCTTCCCATCAATTTCTTTTCAAGTTATCAGGTGGGAATAACCCCTTATTTCACATCACTCCTTGCATCGCCCCCTTCCAACAGAGGAAACTGAAATCCAACACTTTTCACTGTCCTGCCAGGCACGGGAGGACTCACTGTTTCTCCACCTTTCTCGAAAGCCCAGGACACGAGACAGAGCAATTCAGGTTTGTAGCTCTCAAGCCATGGGCTATTTCTCCCCCAACATATGATCATACCTAAATGACAGGCAGACCAAGTTCTCTAGACTACAGGAGCACAAAGAACAGGCAAATACGGGATGTGGATGGAGCAACTCACACAACACGCAGGCAAAGCTGCATCAAAAGCATCACTTTTGGCCCAGAGGCCATACCTGCTCGAGGGCCATCAGGGCTCACCTGGGATGATCAGGTATTTACCCTCAGGAGCTTAGTTTTGGGCATTCCTTTCTCTTTTTGTCTTTTCTTGGAGAGAACAGGCTGCACGTGTTTTAGACCCAAAAGCCAAAAAAAAAAGTGCAAAACTAACATCCACAATACTTCTGTGTATGGGACAAATTCATAACCCTTTTGACGGATATTCCTTCAGTGACTTTCTATCTCAGCTCCGCAATGCTTCAATCAAAACATCTGACTGAAAAAAAAAACCAGACTAAGATGGCTAGATATATGGATGTGAAGGATATCACCCACCTGATGTTCCTGGTGCTAAAATACCAGGATCTTTTATGAAGATGTGAAAAATAACCCATACTGCTTCCTACAGCATAATTCAATTATCCTTCTGGATTTGAAGCTGAAATATTTTACAGATTTAGATGTGAACTCATGACAAGGCAGTTCAAGACAAACACATTCTTGAAATTTTGGTTGTTACACAGCCAAAAACAACCAACAAAACTGCAAATTATGAGATCAGATGAAACTCCCAAAGGAGCATTTCTTCCAGAATAAAATACAACCCACCAGTGCTGGATTTTGTTACTGCAATGGGGAAATCCATTTCTCTCACCTTCCTTTCCCATCACCCAGGATCCACACAGTGTCCCGGGGCCATGAGCCCACAGCCTGGTTTGCCCTGCACCAGGGGCTCTGGCTGGGCACTGCACGACACGCTCGCTCGAAGCAGCACAGATCTGAATCAAACCAGTCAGATCCCTAAAATTCCCAGTATCCTAAAAATCCCCAACCCAAAAGAATGTCACTTAAAGGGCAATGAGTTATCTTCTCATAACTACCCGAGTGCTCACAGGTGCTCTCACACTGCCAGCCGCTAAAGCGGAGACCAAACCTTACCCTGGAGTTTTCAGAACAGTGAATTTAACTCCATTCTCACACCTACACAACCTCCTCACTGCCAGGGATGGACACACACAAAGTGAGCAAGAGCTGACCACAGATTCTAAGAGAAAAGCAGGATTTCTAAATGTAACGTTACTGGACGCACTTTGAAATCAGTAACTATGTATGATAATATTAAACACGTATTTAAAAACATTAAATGTCAAGCAATGAATTCCTTTGTCCTAATTGACTTCTGCCAGGATTAAAAACAACCCCCAAACCCAGGGCACCAGGATCCCTACCTTTCAGTTAGCTTCACTTCCAATCTCAGATCACACAAATGGCCTGTGACTCAGCTTCCTCAGTGAAGAGACTCGGAAGGAAGCACCCTCACAACAACAACAGAAAGAGTTCCAGAGAAGAAAATGCACTTACTTTTGGTAAAAAGGCTAAATAGCTTGTGATGGCAGGTGCTATGGAAGTGCAATGAATTATTTCCTTACATTTCCCCCCTTCCCCACCTGTGGAGGGGGAACTAGTCAGTTCTTCCTTTCATTAGCAAATGCAGCTGGGACACACCGGTGACTCCGACTGACTGATTCGGTAGTGTTTGTGCAAGTAAGCAGCAAGAAACACTAAATCAGAGCACAAACAAATCTTAGGCTAAACGTGCAGATGAAAACCTAACACACAGGAAAAAATTGTACGTTACTAAAATTAGTATTCAGTTGGTAAAGATCCCAATTTTGTTTTCCGGCTTAATTTTCAAATAATTTCAGTACTAAAGCATAACTGCAGACTGCACAGGGAAAAAATAGTAATACTGGAATGGTTATTTTCCCCAAATTTAGAAACCATCTGTTTTGAAGTTCTGTTTGGCTAAGCAAATTACAGGCCTTGCAGAGCAGCTAAGCAGTTAAACCCACACAGAACACCTTTTCTTCAGTGCAGGAAACAAATGCCCTGAGCTGAGCTGTTCTGCAGGGCACCCCCAGCTCATCCCCTCTCAGTGCTCCTGGCACCTGGGATGCTGGTTCCAGGGTAACAATCACACCAGGGGCTCCACAAAGGTTAATGCAGACAATGCCTGGCAGCCTCTGATGTGTAAGCAAACAGGACCACCATTCTCCTTGCATCTAAAAGGTCAACAAAACAGAACCTAATTCACTGCTTTTTCACACACACCCAAGGGCAGGCACAGGACAGAAAAGCCAGCGAGTTCCCTGTCAGCTCTAGGAGGCCACAGGAAAAATAACAGCCAGATTTCAACACTGCAGGTGAAGTGATGTGAAGAAACAGAGCAGGGACTGCTACTGATCTGGGGCTTTTCTTTGATAATATCCTGCTTATTTTTTCCTCAGCCAACACAACAATTTATGGAGAATGAGGATTTAGTGCATAATTTAATTCCCACAGGTTACCTCTTGCACTGTGTGATACACAAGGAGCTGACACTGAACTCAAGCTGCTAATTTTAAATTAATCTAACTGCCAAATGTTGCTACTGTGCTTAATAATTAGCAAATGGCAGGTGACAAATCAAATAGAATTATAGCATTACAGCATCACTGAGATTATATGAACCTCTTATCCCGCCTTGCTTTTCTAGGGATATCCCTGTTTGTTCCCTTGTTCCCACCAACTTCCAATTATCCAAACAAAACCGTTCTGTCCTAAATGGCTCTTACAGTGGGAATATACAACATCCACTTCTGCCGTTGTCAAATACTGCACTGTAGATGTCTTGTAGACCTCACCAACCTCCAGGCCAGGCGTTCACAAAGGCTGCCTTGAGGAGACAGGACAGGAACGCTGAGAAGACAGGCAAGAGCCCTGATCAGCCACGTAAGAATGAAGAGAAGAAGCGTCTCCTCTTCCTCTGACCAGTAGACTGGTGGCTCTACCCCACCCAAAGCCATCACTCCCCAGCAGCCAGCTTCCCCAGCTGCACTTTCAAGCTCTCTCCCACTAACCCACTGGTGTTCTGACCCCAAGTGCCAGCTGCAGAAGGCTGGTGCTCAGCCCATGGATACCAATGATGAAGTTCAGCAGCTCCTCCCCTGACAGCTCTGTGGTCATCCCAGACTGCAACACTGGCCCTGCATGCTCTGTAGAACATTGCAGTTGGAATTCATATTCAATACATCATCATTTTGCCTACAGGCTCCCTCCTTGCTGAAGAAGAAAGTGTTTACAACAGTATATAATGATAAACATATAAAGCCATCATCAATCATTCATCAGTTACAATTACCATTTGCATCCATTTATCTAATCACAGTCTGCAGTAACTGCTCCACTTAAGCAGTTCAAAACCACTTTAAAGATGGAAATGTTGAGGATAACTACCACATAATTACTTTCACATTTTGCAGCACTCTGCTAACTCATATTTTTGTCCCTTTTCGGGTTTAATGTATATTAAATAAAGAGGAATTACTATTTACATACACCCCCACTCACCTACACACTCACATGTACCGACGGTGCCAGTGCAGGTGAGAGATGGCACAGGAGTCTCATAAACTCTGTTTAACACCCAACTTCAGCTGTCTCAGACACTCAGTCTCCCAGTCCATCTCTGCTGCTGCTTTAAACACATTGAATTTCAAATCTAACTGTAAAAAAACACCCAAACAACCACAGACCCCACTCCCTTCTCCCTCCTCCTTCTCCTCTGCGAGATCACCTGCCAGAAAATTATTTCGTGTCTGCCCTGGGTGTCAGAATCCATTCCCAGCCCTCCCTTCCCCATTCTCTTTTTCAACCCCACTAATTTGAACATGCCAAACAGCGGCTCCTGAGCCAGCAACAGCTTAAAGGTCAGATCATTTCCAACACTCAGAAGCCAGACAAAAAGAGGACAGACAATAGTCTGTTCTGCAGTAACTACAATAACTTAATTTGCTGTATTACATAAAAAATGGGTGCCTGAGAGTAGAAGGAGAGATACTAGTGTATTTTTTCACCTTTTCTGTCTTGGCAAAAAATATTGCAATGTCCAGCACTGTGCCCCAAAACTAACATTTCTCTGAAGAGTACTCTGAAGATTTGGGGGACTAAATCCAACTCTCCCCTGCAATGCCAACACTGTCATTCCAGCCAGGGAACCACACAAACACGCAACAGCTTAGAGTCATGGAATAGTCTGGGTTGGAAGGGACCCTTCAGATCTTCTAGTCCAACCATCAATCCAACTCTGAGAAAAGCCATCACTAAACCATGTCTCTGAGCACTGTGGCAACCAGGCTTCTGAATACCTTCAGGGATGGTGCCTCAGCCCCTTCCCTGGACAGCCCAGATCAAGGCTCAATAACCCTTTCCATGTCAAAATTGTTCCTGATCTCCAATCTGAACCTCCTGTGGTGCAACTTGAGGCCATTTCCTCTTGTCCCATCATCTGTGACTTGGGAGAAGAGACCGACCCCCCCTGGCTGCCCCCTCCTTTCAGGGGGTTGGAGGGAGCGAGAAGGTCTCCCCTCAGCCTCCTCCAGGCTGAACACCCCCAGCTCCCTCAGCCTCTCCTCACAAGGGTTACTCTCCAGACCCCTCACCAGCTCCGTTGCCCTTCTCTGGACCCACTCCAGGCTCTCAGTGTCTTTTTTGTGGGAAGGTGCCCAGAAGTAGACACAGTCCTTGAGGTGGGGCCTCACCAGTGCCCAGGACAGGGGGATGATCTCCTCCCCAAGTCCTACTCCCCACCCCAACCCAACCCCAGGCCCTCACAGGACACACGGGGCGGGTTAGCACAGCCTGTTCTGTGGATGGCACTGCACGTTAAACAATGAACTTCTCTTTCCACAGGACAGTTTCTAAGGACAGGAACCCAGACGCAGCCTCTAACACACACAGAACATGGATTTGTTTAAAATCAGGAATCCTCCGATGTATTAACTTCCAACTGTAACTCCAGAAGTCACCTTCCAACTACAACTAAAGATGTTTGTCCTTGTAATACGAGAGTACCAGGCAGGACGGGGTGTGCTGTACAGACCCTGCCCCAAAGAGTTAACGAGACAAAGAGGAGGAAGAGAGAGACAGCAGAGAGACAGCTCACTAATGAGAGCTAATGATGTGTCCCAGCCCCACTGCTGGATCCCCAGCCTGGCTGCCACCCGCTGAGTCAGCAAGTGCTGCTGTGCCATCAAGATGATTAAGCTTTTTGGGGCTTTTTGCTTTTTGTTGTTGTTTTTGGTTTTTTCCCCTGTTGTTTGTTTTTTAAGACTGCCTTAAATTCTGAAGGATTTCTTGAAAATAGCATCAGAGGAGACAGAGCACAAAACTGGCAGAGAAATTCAGGAAACACGGGTGCAAAACCAAGACTGCCCAACATCTAAGGAATCATTACCCCAAGAAGTTAGAGAATGACATAAACTGGAAAAAGTTAATTTCACAGCAGTGAGTAAAATTCTTCTCAGGTGATTTCAGCTGGAACACTAAAGTCATTCTGGAGGCATTAAAAGGAACATAAACTAATCTAAAGATGCGCTCACAACAATGTTTGCTTGGGATGTAAAATTAACTATCAGCAGGAAAATCCAAGACAAAGTCTGGAATCATAGAAATACAAAATGCTGTGGGGTTGGAAGAGATTTATTGAGATCACCTGGTCCAAACCCCTGCCAAAACAGGTCCACCCAGAGCAGGTCCCACAGACACGTGTCCAGGAGGGTTTGGAATGGCTCCAGAGATGGAGACTCCCCCACCTCTCTGGGCAGCCTCTGCCAGGGCTCTGACACCCTCACAGGAAAGAAGTTCCTCCTCATGTTCAGTTGGAACTTCTCATGTTCAAGTTTGTGCCTGTTTTCTCTTGTCCCATCACTGAGCCTCATCCTCCTGACACCCACCCTTGAAGTATTTAAGATCTCAGGTTCCCCCTCAGCCAACCAAGATTTATGTTGATGTTTGCACTGTGTGCGTTACAGCCCTTAACACCATGTGGAAATTGTCCCTGTTCCCCAGCGAGCACTGGCTGCCCACACGGTTTTAATGTGGATTAAAACCCTTGCTTTACATATGCCCCAAAAGCATGGCAAATATTTAGCCCTGTAAAAAAAAAGAAATAAAATAAAATCCACAGTGGCTGATTCACTCTATCCTGAGCATTTTATTCTCTCACAACTATGCAGACACGTACCATATTCTAATGCTTTTGGCTATTTTAATTAAAACCTGATGATTGTTTGAAAATTCTGGTAGGTAAGCAGAACCTTTTTCTCCAGAATCCTCAAGTGAAAAATTTACTTGCTGCATGGACCTGACAGCTGTATTGGCAGGAAACCACAGCTGTTAACTACAAGTAAAGAAGCCAGATGGAAGAAATATTTGGAAGTCCTTTGTCTTACTATGTCTTCATGCTATGCCCAGACATTCAACAGTGAAATCAGGAAGAATTAATGCAAATTACTACAACCAGCAATACATAAAACATGCAGAGCTAGAAAAGGGAGCTCTATAGTACTGGTGAGTGAGAAGAGATATTCCAACAGGAACCAGCACTGACAGCTAACACCGGAGACTGGGATTAAAGTCACCACCACTCATTTTACATATAAAGAAGCCATCCCAGCCACTTTTGAAGGTTATATCCCCTGCTGCAGAGTCTGACTTGTAGTAAGTACTTCTGCACGTTTAACTTTACCCGCTGGATAATCCCTTTATATTCCATGGAACAAGTCACATGTATGAAAATATATGGATGCCTGAATCTTCTGGTCAATCAGGGGCTTCAGTTGCTCTGTTTCACCTCTAGAGTAACAGACTAATATTAAAGTCACTGTGCAATTCTCCCACTAATTCCACGAGCTCAGCATTAAGCTCCAACGTTTTTCTAAAACATGAACTCTTCAACAAACACTTCAGCAGAGCCCAGCACAAGGTGTGTTTACACGGGTTTTGCACTGATTTCTCGGGGATAAATTCCGAAGAGGTGCTTCAGCTGTGTGCACAAAAGCAATGCATAAACTGTGCAGGCAGTCACCTGGAGCTCATCTTGTTAAAACCTCTTAAATCACAGAATGAATTGTCTCCATGCCACACACACTAGGTCCAGCCTACAGGTGTTTCAGGGAACATTTTAAAAATTAAAGCTATTCTGTCCATTACAGAGCAAAAGAATAAAGTAAGATAGGGAAAATGCAAGGAATAATTAATGATTCTTACAGTGGGAGAGAGGGTTGGCTAAATTTATTGGGATGAAAACAAAAAAATTTGACACATGAAATGATTGGAAAACTGACCGTGCCTCTGTTTCAGCTGGCTAGACCCCACAGACTATTTGCAATAACAAATAACAAAATTCTTATTAAATAATGATTGGAAATATAACACCTGTTGAAACCCAGAATGCTAACATTTAAGCTATCATCATCGAATTTCAAAACACACGAAGGAAATGAGAATACTGATTCATTCATTCACCCCACAGCTTGTGATTGTACAATGAGCTTTTAAAAGCACAATTCATGGTGGTACCAGCCCTCTGTGACTGTGGTTCCCCTCACTGCATCAATGCTGCACGAAATGGAAACACCCCCCACGCTGGTATTTCTCTTTAGAACTTGCTTTTTTCCCTGTTTGTTTCTATAAGCAAAACAAACCCCATCTTTCTCTCCAACTCCTCTGCTTTAAATCAAGAAGCGAGCTCCTGATGAGCCTTCACGCAGCTGATGAGAAAATTGTCTTATAAACAGGATCATTAGGGGCACGCCAATCAGCAGAGGTACAGAGGCACTGCTGGGCCTGGTGAACGGCAGAGTCATGCCCTGAGCTTGGGAAACCTCAGTGTACAGTCCTGAGATTCCTTATTGCCAGTTGGATTATAAACACTGTGAGCTAATCCTTAACAGTGTGAGAATACATTTACCACACACTGTATCTGCAAAACAGGGAAAGGAAAACATGAATTCTAACTGGAGCAGGCTTGCTAAAGAAGCTGTTAGGAAGGAACCCCCAACAGCCAGGGCTCATAAAAGAGGAACCTTTTTCTAGGTTTATCAGGCGTGATGACACAGGAAAGCCGTACAGATTATAAAATCACAGAATCATAGAATGGTCAGAGTTGGAAGGGACCTCAAAGATCATCCAGTTCCCACCCCCCTGCCCTGGGCAGGGACACCTCCCACCACACCAGGTTGCTCCAAGCCTCATCCAGCCTGGCCTTGAACCCCTCCAGGGACGGGGCAGCCACAGCTTCTCTGGGCAACCTGTTCCAGTGCCTCACCACCCTCACAGCAAAGAACTTCTTCCTAGTATCTCATCTAAATCTCCTCTCTTCCAATTTAAAGCCCTTCCCCCTTGTCCTGTCCCTCCACTTCCTGACAGAAAGCCCCTCTCCATCCCCCCTGTAGCCCCCTTCAGACCCTGGCAGGGATGCTTCCCCTCCTGCTCTTGCCCTGACTACTTCATGCATATTTACTGTCCCAAAGAAGCCACAGCTGCTTCTGTGGCAAGCCAGGTATTCATCTATCAGACAACTGTATTTTCCAACTCATCTGAAAACATCAGATTTGCTCAGTGGTCTGTAATTAGTACGTGCATCTGAAATTAACAGTTCCAGAGTACAGTCCCTCCAGTCAGTTGTTAACGTCTTTTTAATTACACATCAGGAATGCCAACTTACAGCCAAAACAGAACTTTTTAGAAGCATGCAACAAAAAAAATCACTGACGACATTCACCAGTCTTTTGTCCCCTCCAGAACTTCACATAACAGCAGGAAAAAAATCTACTTCTTTTCCACAAATGTCTCGAGGCAAAAACTGGGAGGGAGCAGGGCCACCTCAGGGACAGTGCGAAGTGTTGGGAAAGGGGGTAGAGAATGAAGAATGACTGAGACACCGTAGAGGGAACAGCCACAACTGTTTGCCATTAAGGCACAGGAACAGATCACTGCAGGGGAGATCACTGCCCTCAGTGCCGTGTTTTTGGGGAGATCAATCACATACACCAGCATGTATTTACAAACATAGACAGAACTACTGCGTCCACAAGGAGTTTGGAAAGGAGGAGTCAATCCCTAACAGTAATGCCTGTCTGCTGGGACAACCCTTCCAGTATCTGAACAGCTCACTTGTCCATTAACTGAGCAACACAGACCAGTGCACCCACTGGAACTCTGGGGGGCTCCAGCCAGAGGGGACTGGTTTGTCCTGCTGGTTCCTGCAGACCCTGGGAGCTGGCAGTAACTCCCCACGTGCCTCAGAGAGCTCTCTTGGTTTTGGAAATCTCTCAGCAGTGTGACATTTACATTTATTGTGCCTGATTCTGGGCATTCAAATATGAAAGCAATTAAAGAGTATTTGCAAAGGCTATGACAAATGGGTGTTTGCACTCTGGCCAATTTTTCACTGACTCTCATCCCAGTACACCGTTTTGTTTCAGTTTTGCCCCTGCCACTGGCTAAATGAGATGATTTCCCAGCATCCATATGGACAGGTTGACTGATGAGAATGCCTTTAGGGTTAAATGTCTTCAGTATAAACTCAAAGATCTCTTTCTTGGACAAATTCTGCCCCTGCACTCACCGAGGAAAATTCAGAGCCACCGCTGAAATCCACAAACTCACTCTGGATCCCATCAATCTAAATGGGAGCTCTGCAGCTCCCTGGAGATCTCTCTCTTCCACAGAGCAGAGCTTCATCTTTACAGCTCCTATCCTTCAGTACCAGTGGGTTACTTTGGATTTTCATGTGACATTACTATGCAAGGCCAGGCTGGATGGGGCTTGGAGCAACCTGGGCTGGTGGAGGTGTCCCTGCCCAGGGCAGGGGGTTGGAACTCCATGATTTTTCAGGTCCCAAAGGTCTTTAACGTCTTTGAGATCCTCAATGTCCAGCTCTAACCATTCTATGATTCTGTTCTCCCCAACCTACTCACACCAGTGGGATGAGGATTACTTGCACCCCAGCTGGGCAGCACGCACTGCCTCACACCTCCAGGTGACATTTTCACGAGCAGAACGAAGGACACAAGGGAAAGAACAGCATCCTGCTCCCTTGGCAACTCTTTTACCTCTGTATTAATAATGAAATCAGTTTCCAGAGTTGCAATGTGCCACAACAACATAGCTAGACATAAATAAATGTCCCCCAGTTCACTTCATGATGGCATCGCTTAGGTTGTGAGAGCCATCCATGCCGTGGTGGAGAAGGCTCTCTGAATTTTGTGTTTTCTTCTACTGTTTCCTGGAAGTTCCTGGCTATTCCTGCTGGATGGGAATCACACATGCATGTCCCTGTGGCCCGTTTCAGGCGGCCATCCAGCCAGGTTTAACCTTACCGCTGGCAGTGGTTTGAGCCCGTTCAGAGCTCAGGTTCTCACATGGATCTGTCCGTGAGTGGAGTCCTGCAGCAGCAGCGCTGCCCCAGCAGTGGGATCTGGAAGGGCAGATTGTTCATCACATCGAAGCAGCCTTTCCAAGCTGAATGCCAGGACCCTGCTACCTTGCTAAAGAAGAGCTGAAATCAAATCTCTCTCCCACTAATTCCAAACATTCCCTGAAATATGTCAAAATGGCCTGAATGTGTGACCTCAAAGCCCCATTTCAAGGCCCTTCACAATTTCTGACTGAGTTTTCAAGCTGCTGTTCAGGAAAAAAAATGCAAATACAGCTTTAGGGGCCCAGCATAACTGAGCTCCGCGTCCATCAGTCCTTTTATGAACACCAAATGGGCTTTAAATGGTCTTTTTGGTTTGAAATCATTTCACGAAATACTAAGCAATGCCCTCACTGCTGCTTTTGCTGACTGGCAGCAAACCAGTGGGAAGCCAGGCTGTCACCACCAGAACATCTGCTTCATTGGAAAAGTATTTCAGCAGGCCCTGCCTTGTAATAAATGATGTGGACCCTGGAAGGCAGACAGCAGCTCTCCTGCAGGCAAACAGCTCGCCAAAGGTCAAAACCACCCAGAGCTCTGGGAGCAGCAGCAGCATTTCTGTCACCCCCCCTGCCCCCAGCCAGAACCTTAAAGCTGTGATGAATAAGGGAAAAAACACAGCAGTGAAGCTCTGAATACAGAGGCCAGCTGAGGGACTGGGAGTCTTCTGCCAGTGAAGAGAACGGGAAGGTAGAGAAGAGGAGGAAAGGAGAGAAGGGAATCCAGCTGTGAGGCTCTTTACTCTGCTGCTGCAAACAGAGCTGCTCCTGGGAGCGCTGCTGGGGTTGCCTCAGCCACAACGAGCTGGGGCAGCACAATGTGCCATAGAAACAATTCCAGTTCGGAAACAACTTAGAGTTGTTTGCTCACACAAACAGCTTCCCTAGCACACAGGCACTCCTCCCTTTACAGCTTCTTCCACAACAGCCCCTTCACTTCTGACTTTTTGTTTTCTTTAGAGTTACTTCTTTTCTTTTGTCTTTCTGACTTGCTCTTCTCCCAGGGCATAAACCCCACTGCTTTTGTCATCCTTCTGTTCCATTCACAATGCAATGTCAACAAAACACCAATGAAACAAAACAGTGAAAAAAAAACCATGCAGTGCAAACACTTTCATTTTACCTACTCTGTAAACAGCATCAAAAGGATTTGGGCTCCTGTTTCCCTGTGAGGCAGCAGTCAGGGGACACTCCTGCTGCAGGTCCCTGCTCCCGCTGTCACTGCGTTGCCTTTGGCAGTGAATGGCAGTGGTGCTTTTTCCAATGGGAGCCTTTTATAGCAATTTACCTTCCTGCCTCAAGAAGAGAATTTCCATGAAAATTATCCGGAAAGCACAATCACACACACAGGTTTTTAATACATATATATATATATACACATACACCCCAACATTCTCAGTACAGGAATGACATATGGCATATCACAGGCCGTAGGGATGAGGAGTAAATTAGTTGGGTGAGATTATTTTCTACAGTAATTCCTTAGAAGAGGAACCGTTTCCTAGAAGAGCCTACCATTACCCTCCAACCCCTTCCGGGATGAACAGCGGAGCTGATTTCCACCTTCATTCTTATTCCCCTTCCATGAAAGCACCACTGAGGACCTAATGAAGAATGCTGGGTAATTCTAGCATTAGCAGAGTTTTTGTTATTTATTTATTAGACATGGGAGCTGTTCTCAGCAAGCAGCCAGGTGAGTCAAATCAGAGAGAGCATCATCTGAGTCCTGTGCTGTAAATCAGATTTTAATAGAGAAAAGATCTGTATCCCTTTGGGAGTGGAAAGAATATGTTTATAATGTGTTCTGATTGTGCGCTGCACAATAGCAAGAGTGGATAAAAAATATTTTCTCCAAACAATTTTCCACTTTCTTCAAGTTATTTCACCCATAAGACAAGAACTAAAATAGAGGAAAGTTCTGTTTGTGCCAAGTGCTGGCAAATAACTCAGAGAAGAGAAGCAAGCATGAGAGCATGCATACTTGTTGCATCTGCACACAGACACACAAATAATGCTGAATTCTTCAATATTAAAAACGTAATCAAGAGATCATTATTTCTCTGCTGGTAGAAGAGCTGACAGATTTCAGGCTTATCTAATTCAGCCATTAAAATGAGACCTTTGGTGGCCCACTCTAACCCCAGTACAGCTCCTGTCTCAGCTATTTCTCCTTGGCTTTTCTGTTCAGAGGCTACGGAGTCTCTTGACAGGACCTGCAGAGCAGACACAGATAACATCTGACTACCCCTTGATGGTTTTACTAATTTTAATCAGCAGAGTAATCTAGATCTGCTCAGACTGACATCAGTGTTGAACATTAAAAACCTTGCTGCAAAGCCAGCTCCTTCTTGTAATGGAGTGTTATCTGAATTTTGGGTTGTTGGAAATTATTCACAAAGATGAGGGCTCCCCTCCCAACTGAGGCATCATTTTTGACCCCTCAGACAGAACTAAAATTCTGGAATTAGTTTATTGCCCAGACACTTCAAACAAATATTTTGAGAACCAAAAAATTACCCTTTAAAATCCAACTTGTTAGGTCATATTCAATTAATTCCATAACAAACTGGAGAACAAGGCCTTTCATGTCACGTTTGGCTTAAAAATGCCCTTTCATGATTTACATATGAAAATTAATTTATAATTAGAGCATATTTATTCATTACAGTTTATGAAGGCATGTGCTCAGAGTGCCATTAAAAAATGAACAGGGAAAGCTCTGCCCCTGTCAGCCACCAGCAGCAACACTGGGATCCACGTCACATTCAGGATCTTTTCCAGCACAGGTCACAGGAGGAACAACACCCATACAACTGCAGCACGGAAGTCATGAACGCAATGGAGCTCATATCAAACCCAGGTTATCTGAATGCAAGCCTTATTTATTAGGGGAAGAACCCAACCAAGTCCCAACTCACCATGTGCTTTTTTTGCAATATTGGTTTCCCCTTTGGGGCTGCAACTACATTTTGATTTGTTTTATTGGGATCCAAACTGGAACATAATTCAAAACCTGTATTTGGATGAGTAAAGGTCAGCTCTAGTCACTTGGTCACAAGAGCAGGTTCAGTTTGTAATGACCCTGGTGTCTCAGATTAAACATCTTTGAGGAAGACAAGATCCCTTTTGTTTTCATGTATCTGTGATGATAATGCAGAGAAATAAATGAAAGAGCTATGACCTGTGACAAAGATGAATAAGGAGACTGAAAGTGTAGCCTGTAACAGGGTACAGTGTACCAACACTAGGGACAACACTGCACAGGTCTGAGGTTTCCTCTGGGAAACAGACAGCAGCAAGGACTGCGGGACTCACTTCCCTTGAGTTTTAATGAATCTTTATCTAAATTATTCCATTATTTTCCTGAGGAAATGCAACCTGAATGGCTCAGAGTGGGAGGAAGGGAAAGGAAGATGAAGAATGTTTCAATTTTTTTTAGTCAAGAAGCCTCCTTTCTCTACAGATAAATATTAAATATAACCTGTTCCAGATTAAATGCTTTCCTGCCCACTTTGAAAGAAGAAAAAGATCTATTAACTCAGAATTGACAAACAGAACGGTATACACCAAGTGGTCCAGGGAAAGTGAGGCAGCTTTAATAATCTGTATCACATTATTATTTGTTGGAACTTTATGGCACATAACCAGGAGTTTAGGAGCTTGCAGCTTCCCCTCCCTGGAGATCAATGCATCAAGCTGGTAATGCATCATGACCTCAACAAATGCTCTATTTAAACAGCACAGTGACTCCCAAATGGGAAACACATTTCTGCCTGTGGTATCTCAGGTTTAAAAACATAAATATATATATATATTTCCCCCCCCTTAAACTTCATTGCTAGAAAAAGAAATGAAGGCCTGGCAGGGATTCAAGGCCATGTTCCACCATCAAGCACATCAGGCTTTTCAGCCCTGGTGAGGCTGGTGTGAATATGTGGTGAGGGCAAGGTCAGACCCACTGTCCCCAGGGCATCCCACTTACTGAGGTTCCACCTGAGGCCCGTCGTGGTCACGCTCTGGCAGCAGCTCCCGATGGGGATGAGGCCACACCAGGAACCTTCCAGTCCCGTGTCCACACGCAGCTTGTGCTTGCCCTGCAAGACAAAAGGCCTCTGAAGTCAGAGCTTGCCGGGGACTCAAATGGCATTTGCCAACAGACCTTGCAGATAAAAGAGAAAGAACGTGAGTGGAGACAGGTCCAGGATGTCCCCTAAAGGCTCAGGAATATCTGACTGCAGTAATTCAGGTCACTGATGTTTGCAGAGGGAGGAGAGATGCGTGTTCAAGTTCAGACCTCAGGGCTTTCCAAAAGTTCTTTTCTGGCCTTTCCTAAGCAGAATCTGGCTTGGCTTTGCTCATTTTTCCCCAGCATATTTTGCAAAGGCATTTCTGTCAGAGCCAGGCTCCTTATTCCTGTGAAATGAAGGCATTCTGACCCCATTCATTCATTTGTTTTCCCCCTCATCCAAACAGCTGTGTTTCACTTCCCCAACAATGCTAGTCCAAGCACCACTCTCACTCCTTCATTGTTTTGACAACATCTCTACAGTTTCTTGTACTTCCCCAGGCATGTACTCCCAGGAGGAGGAACACCTGTAGAAACTCAACTAGGTGCTAAAGAAATTAAGCTAAATATTTAGAGTGAAATGCTCACACAAAGGAAGAACAACGAAGTAAAATTAAAAGACATTTCTTGTACATGTAAGATAAATTCATCTTGTAACTATCAAGTTCGCAGGATGAAGGAGAAGCAGCAGCTATTAATGATGACAGATTTGTGACCAAACTCTTAATTAGTACTCACAGACCAGGCAGCAGCACATGAGCAGTTGCAAGGAAGAGTAGACAGCAGAGAACTTACAGAAGGAAAAAAATCAGCTGAACATTACAAGTTCTGGCACAATTTGTGTTCTAAGAAATTAAGAAAGTGTTTATAAACACTAGCTAACAGACAGCAGCAAGTGCAAAACATGGCAAGATCAGCAGAGAAATTACCTTCTGGTCTCTTCTGCACAGGTGATTTATTCTTCCAAACCAGCAAAGGCTTCACCCAGGGTAAGGTTAGAATTCTTTGAAACAGAGGTTTCTTTAGGGTTTTATTTTATTCTTGTGGATGCAGAGGCAAGTTAAACCCTTGGCCATGTCATTTATACACAGATCCTTCACCACTATACATAAAATCTGTTATGCCTACTCATTAATCTAGCAAAATAAAGGAATCCTCTGAAACCCATCGAGAATTCAGCGAGTAGTCTGTTAAGCAAGAAGGCAAGGTTTTACACCCAAAGAAAGAAGAACAGCTGACCCATAAAACTCAGGTAAATGTCCCAAGCAGCAAAAATGCTTTCTCACAACTTTCCTTTTGGGGAATGTACTGCAGAATTTTCCTTCCCTCCGGCCCTCTCCTGTGCTCATTACAAAGGCCCCGGCAGACACAAAGTCACTGTCTCTGAAAGTCAAAGCTGGAGATGAATACCTGGCTGCTGAGACGTCGATGTCCGAGGCGCTGGACAGCTTCTCCTGTTAATGCCAACCGCATTATGAAGAAACAACTTCAACACTTGTCACGCTCTCAGCTAACAAATGAACCTTGGAAAAGCTGTCAATTAGCCAGTATCAGATTGCACGGCTTAAGCCTGTCGGATTGTTTGCAGAGCAACAAGAAAAAACAATCCAATATCATCTGTCTCTCAGGGTGTCCAGCTTTGTGGGGATGAGCTGTGGAGCTCTGCAGCGGCTGTGAACGCTTGCCTGGCAAATTCAGAGGGGCAACAAGCTCAGGCTTGATAACTTTTTAGCTGCGCAATATGCTGTGCTACTTCTCCCTTGCAGAACAGGGGGAGGAGAGGAAGAGGAGAGGAGAGGTCCAGGCGCCAGCCCTGGTGCTGTGATCACAGACATGTCCCCAGTGCAGTTATGGCACAGGAGAGAACGGCTCTGATCTCAGTGAAGGTACGTATCAGTGCCCAGAGCTGCCTGAGGACAGCAGCAACCCCACTGCTCATCCTGGCTAGTTATCAATGAGCTCAGGCACATGAAGAGGCCAGGTAAAAGTACCTGGGATGGACAGAGACCCTCACCAAGCCCTGTGCTCCCAGAAACGGGGCCTACCTACCACTAGCTTTGCGTTTCCTATTTGACAACATTCTGGCGGAACATCAGAAATCTGCAGAAATCTGTGTTTCTGCTCTCACTAAATAAACCTTTAAAACAAAAGACATCATTAGCAGAGGCCAATACCTAGGGCTTTATCAGGGGTCTTTCATTGTCTTGTCTTTCCCAAAAAATCTCAGTTGACACATCCCAGTGATTACGTGAGAATCTTGATTTTCCTTCCTAAAAGGACATTTTTTAGCCCTCAGCTGTCAGGAGAAATTTCAAACTAAAAGCCCAAAGGACTACAGCCATGACAGCAAGTAAGCAGGAAGTGAAATACTAATATGCAACTTATTATTTAAAATACCCCTTAACTGTTAAGCCTCATGGCTTAGAGTCCAGATACTACACCAGACAGTTTTTGAGACTTCTCTTTAAATAGATCAACGAGGGATGTTAGTGTTATCGGGGACGGTGGGGATAGAAAAGTGCAATGGTCACTGAGGGGAAAATCCACAGCACAAAACCCTAAATTACCTGCTCGTTTTGGCCAAATAATAATAACAAATTAACCAGCCGATGCATTTGTACAGTAAGGCTCCAAAGTCTGAGTGATGTGGGTTTGCCACAGGGGAAACGAGGTGCCCAGGCTCACCTTCATGTTTTCAAGCACAGATCTTCCAGCCAAGCAAAATGGAATTGCTATTTGCAGGAGGAAAGGAGGATCAGAGCTTGCAATTTGCAAATACAAGTAATAATTTGTTCTATTTAAATCTCTACGATTAAAGGAAAAATTATACACTGGCACTGAAAATATGACACTGTTTTCAGTTTCTGTAGAACTTAAAGTTCCAAAATGAAGATTAAAAAGAAAATCAAAGTTTGACTAAATAAATCGCTCCTTAAGTTTTTTTCTTTTTTGCCTCTGTAGGAGGTAACTGAAATATTTTCACATTTAACTAAAGAATCAAATATTACCATGTTTGAATGATACTGGTGATAAAACAATGGCAGAGAACACAGCTGCATTGATTTCTATCTTATTAAGTCAGTTTTGAAAAACCCTGATCAATCTTCAGCATTGATTTTTTTCCTTCTCTGATGCTGGGAAATCAGATCAATTCCTAAGTTCAGCAAGAAGAAGAAAATGTCAGAAGATATTTTTAAGAATGCTTCATCCACATAGGTTAAACTTCTCCTTTTGATGCTGATGTCTTGTGTTAAAAGAGAGCATTTAAGCACTAGCAGGTACACACACCCCCTCTCCTACACTGTCAGTGCCAAGGAAAGACTTGAAGACGTAGTTGCTCTCTGTCACATCTCCTAACTCCAATAAACGGAAATCTGGTTACCAGGAACGCACAGACATAACCCTTCCCAAGGCTGTGAGGGGCTAAAACCCTTAGCCAGAACTCTGCAAGCTGAGAAGCATATGGACAAGTACAGGATAAAAGCTGACAGCTTCTCTCTGTGCAGGGACGCCCCGTGGCACTGCACAGAAGTCTGGAGAAAATGACTTCTCCAAAGTGCTTTCCAGATCAACTTGAATAAAGGTATTATACAATAAATGTATACTCTAAAATAGATATCAAATGAAAAAATGTTATGAATGAGAGAGAGCAGGGGGCCTGATCTTCTGAAGGGACCTGAAGGATGGAAACCTGGAACCTGGCAGATTGAAACGGGACACAGGGGTGAGGCACAAAGTCAATTAACAATATGCTGGGGAAGAATACAGTACCTCCTCCCTACCCTACTGTACCTCCTCCACCAGCTAGTTCTTTAGTTAGGTGATCTTTAGATCATCTTTAGATATTATATTCATATTTTAGTGTCTAATATATAAACATCTTTTCAGATCAGCTTTATTTCAATGACTAATCCATAGATGGCAGCACACCCTTGGAAACAACAGGAGCAGCAAAAAGCTAAATACAGATGTTACCCGGGAAAAGGCAAACCCCCCAATCTGCTTTGGTACACAAACATCTGGGTGCAGGAAGTGGCACAGACAGAAGATGCTGGAGATCACCAGGGACTGCAAAAGAGAGGAGGAGGAAAGAACAAGGATGACAGCAAGAACAGTTCTGTTTAAAATCAAACAGCATGATTGGCAAGAAAGTGAAAACAAAGTTCTAGAAATATTTCTACTAATCACTAGTTGTGTAAGGAGCTTGACTTGGCAACAATAGAAGCTTTTAGGCTGAGGTTCTGAGCACGATAAAAACAACCAATTTCTCTAAAGGATGTATTTAAGAAGAGTTATTTTGTTATAACCCCAAAATATCATCAATTGTCTTTTCAAACACACACACGTAGTGCCAAGTTGCTATCACGTGAGTGCTATTCACAGAACATCATTTGAGCCACGCAGGCTTTTTGTTGCTGCTGAAAAGAAAAGTACTCATGGTTCCAGTGGAAACTCAGAAGTCTGGAAGCTCTTGTATATCACACCAATGACACAGCAAAAACCAGTAAAGCTACTGTACTTCAGAACATCCAAAAACGTTGGACCCAATCCTGCTGATCCCATCAAGCACCAGTTTGAAATGGATATTGCCTTGGTTCTTCACAACACAGAGCCCCACCAAGCCCACCCTTCCAGAGGGGCACTATATAGTGAACAACATCCCAGGCAGCAGGAGAGAGAATAAATTACAACCATTATCACACCCAATTAACGAACACATCTGCTTCAAACCAATTTATGGCAAAGGTAGGGAAAGAAATCCCTGGGGAGGTAAGTGCTACTAAAACGGAAAGATTTACTGTACCTTGACGTTACATGTTTAAGTGGTTGCTGCTGTATGTCCAATGCACAAACTACCCACACAGAGCAAATGATCCCAGCTTCACACATCTGCTGGTGCCCAGGAAAACCCTCCTGAGAGTCCCCTTCCCACACGATGTGTTTTACTGAGCAGCATCCCCTCTTGTGCTCACCACCCTGTGCACCATCAGCAGCTCACACCAGCTCCCTTGTCTGCTGCAGCCAAGCCTGCCAGACTGACAGGAAACCAGCAACCGTAGGTGCAAAAACACCAAAACCAAAATGTGTATTTCTGTCCAGAGCCTGCAAGCAGCTAGAACTGGCAGTAGTGCAGACATTGCCAGCAAGCACACCAACCAAGTGGTGAAAACACATCACCAAGCAAATAAGATACCTGGGAATATAAAAGCCTACGGTAAAAAGGGGGGTTGAGTGGTTTAATTTCTCTTCACAGACATACCTTAACTACTGACAAATGCCATTAATACTAATTCTTCTTCTTCTACTCTGAATACTACCCTAAAAAAAAATCCATTCTGTTGAAACTCTCCACTGGCAAACACAATTCCACAACGTTTTCTCCAGTCTCCCACAAATCAGTGCAAAGTACCACCACAAATACAGCATGAAACTCCAACCGCCACGGGCTGGCAGGTTCTGCTGTAACTTCAAGCCAGTCTTACACTGGCCCAAGCGTGACATTTTATCCTTGAGCTTGTGCATTTGATGCCCTACCCTCAGCAGGCCCATCATTAGAGGCTTAATTAGCATTTTTAGTGATGCCCTAAAAAATCAGAACCATTTTCTTTATATCCATTATGAGACCACAGAGTACAATAGATTGCAGACAAGAGCATGAAGTCGACAAGCTGCTGAGGATTTCACATTGCCTGCATAATTATTATGCAACGTTGCAGTTAAATTGTCCATCTAGAGGGGCTTTTACTATGGGCACTAATATTCTATAGTTCCTACATGATGAAAATTACAGCAGAATCTTTCTCACCACCCACCAGTTCATAACACACTCAGTGTCACTGCTCATGCTTTGTTGGGGCATTTCTATAGGAGAAGAGTCCAGAGGACCTCTGCTACCTGGACTACATTTTCTTTGGTATTACAGAAGTGTGGAAGTTAATTTAAAAGTCAGGATACTGTTCACCGAACTTGTGGCAAGAAATATTTCTTCCTTCATAGCACTGAAAGACTAAGTTTTGCTGGAAGGCACCTTTACGCTATGTAAGAATACACAGGATTTTTGCGTGCCTGTAGAGGGCCAGGATGTTTTTGTTTTGTCATAGAATCATAGAATGGTCAGAGTTGGAAGGGACATTAAGGATCATCCAGTCCCAACCCCCCTGCCCTGGGCAGGGACACCTCCCACCAGCCCAGGTTGCTCCAAGCCCCATCCGGCCTGGCCTTGAACCCCTCCAGGGATGGAGCAGCCACAGCTTCTCTGGGCAACCTGGGCCAGGGTCTCACCACCCTCACAGTGAAGAATTTTGATGCTGATAAGAGAGATGCTCCAGCCCCCTCATCACCTTTGTGGTCCTCTGCTGTCCCCTCCCCAGCAGTTCCCTGTCCTTCCTGAGCTGGGGAGCCCAGAGCTGGACCCACTGCTCCAGATGGAGCTTCACCAGGGCTGGCTCTACTGTACACGAGACAAGAAGCTAGTCCTGACTTATTCCCAGGAAGCTTACCCCTGATCTAAGGGATAAACTGAGCTGCTGCACCCCCTCAGAACCAGAATTCAACACTCTGAATACCGAATTTACAAAAGGCAACATTCTGCGAGCTGCTTACAAGCTGATGAGTACAATTCACACATTTTATTTCTGCTCCATTTGATCTTTTCTCATCCCCTCTAGGTAAACGTCTTTCTTGCTAGAAAATCAAGTAAAAAAGTAAAAAATAAAACAAATTACAGAGTGGGACATAATTAGCTCTCCAATCTCTCCACTGCACAAGTTGGTTCCTCTCAAAATTACTACTGCAGTTGGGGATGGTTGCTATGAAATACTGCAAAAAAATAACCAGTATAGGCAGACCAACAAGTGTGTAAATAGATTTAAAGAATAAAACTACTGTTGTGTTACACTGCCCCAGCTTCAACTTTAACTAAGGAACTAAAAAATCATCAGATCAAAGAACAAATAAATATCTTCTGGACAGGTGCCCGTGCTCCCAGGTTACTCCTAAGGGAAAAACAACAACGACGGTTCACGACATAGGGATATACTGGTGTGGGGAGAGGGAAGTTTGCAATTAGAACTGTTGCAGCTTCCTAATCAAGGTCTAATATTTCTAAAGCAGAAAATAAAAATAATAAAAAAAATGTAGATTCTCTTAGAAGTTGAGCAAAAATACAAGGTCACAAAAAGTAATTTGCTTTTCCCAACAAAATTTTAGACCAGCTCTCAGTGACTCATGGATCATCACAGAGAACAGTGTTATTTTCCTGAAAAAGGACACATTCCGAAGCATTTGTTATTCATTCTCTTGCCGAAGCTGTTTCATTTTGCCTAATTTTGCAATATTAAAATTGAGGTCAAAAAGGACCATCCCTTGTCAGTTAGAGTCATTCAGCCGAGCCCACTGCATTAATTACCCACTGTACACTCTGTACAAATTATGCTTGAAATAAGAATGGATGAGAAAAGCTAAATTAGGGTGTGAAATACTTATCTGCAACTAAGATTTCTGCATGCCCTTCTGAGAAAATCAATTTCCAAAATCCAATTGTTTTTTTTTATAGTGACAAGCACCCAGCCAGCAGTGTATTGGTATGTTATTGATGGGTACAGTAAAAGAATACATAAAAATATTTTCTGTAGACTCATTTACAGTTTTTTCTCCACGTTTCTTCAGGTGACATTTCTTCAGCTGATGTCTGTTCCACTTAGACTTCCTAAAAATAGTTTTGGTCTTGAAAGATCTGCTTTGACTAAGCCATCCTTCCTCTTTACACCACAAAAGTTAGGAAACTACTTCAACCAGGCTACAATGGCTAGAACCAACTAAATTAAAAAGACAGGCTTTCCCCAAGCTCATGTACATCTGCAGGTGCTTCAGCTCTGCCAACCACTGCAGATGTGCCCAAATGCAGAAATGAGCTTTCAAGCCAACACAGACGCACTTTCTCCCTCACGCACCACACATTTTAACTATCTGACAACAGTTTTATTTTGGGAAGGTTAATCATCCGTGAGTATTTCCTTATAAAAGCCTGTTTTCAAGGGAATCTAACTAGACCATAAAAATTTGCTTTAGGCAGAGACAACCACAAAACAAAAGTTAATGCTTTTAGTTTGTTTCCAGAATAATAACAAAGCATTTGAGCACTTCTAAGTCATTGACATCAGTGGGTTCAGTAAAAATAGCTTTTACTTTTAAATTAAGTTTTACTAACCCGAGTGTAAAGATGCCCAACTGCTCTGATATTTATTTTAGGTCTAAGGTGCTTCAGAGAACAGGAAAGGTCTGACAAAAAAGATCTTTTCTTGAGGAGGGAAGGGCTTTTACTACAAAAGGCTGCCTTTGCTGAACCTCACACACCAGGCCATGCTCCTGCCCGGCAGGGCCATCTCAGAGGGCTGTTCCACAGTGCGCTCTTTACTCACTGGCATCACTGCCAGATTCCCCGGGGCCCAGTGGGAGCTCAGACATGTCCCACTGGACATTTGCTGAAAACACATTAATAGTGATTTACACACACAGCATCATTTTAAACCAGAAGCATTCGTGTTTCTGATGCCATCATCCCCACCTTTCCCCAATCCTTTCTTCTTTCTTACTTCAGACACACTGACCAACCACCCAAACCATTGGTTTTGCGTTTTGCCCAGCACAGTTATTTGTAGGCAGCTCCAAGAACAGCAATCTTCAGACTCAGACAGAATTTCTGCATTGTGCTGTTACACACGGGGCATTTACATCAAGGCATGACACTCTATTCTCTCTGTAAAACTCTTTCTCCTCCCATTTCTACCCCAGACTCAAGCCTATCAAAATCCCACTAGAATTTTTTTTATATTTTTTAAAAACAAAGAAAATGCCTCCATTTTTTTTTTTTTTAATCTGTTCACTCCCCATTCTATTTTAACTTTCTTTATTCTCTGAATATTTGGCTATTTGTCCTCTTCCTCAGGCAGGACACCCTGAGAGCAACGGGAGTTGGAAATGTTTGAATGCAGCTATTCCCAGGGCAGTGAGCACACGGACTCAAGCCTGCACACAGTCCTCTTACTGAAAGAGCAGTAGGGATGGCCTTGGAATAAGCCTCAAATCTGACCTCCTCGGAACTTGGAGAAAGTTCTGGTCCAGCTTCACCTTCCCTAATCAGGATTAGAGCAAGCACAGTCCATCACATTTTCAGTAAGAGTTACATAAGAAAGGGAAAAAAATTCTGAAAATACTTACCAAGCAAAAAGAAAACGGAGCAATGCACACGGGGACAAACACACAAGTGCCTTGAAAAATGTAGGGATTTTCTTGACTACTCCGAGTGCGAGCAATGCCAGAAAGACTTGCTAAGATAAGGCACATCAAGGCAATGTTTCTCGGCTTGGCAGAACATTTTGACAAGTCTTTTAAGGCCTAAAACTTCAATGACTGTGGGAGCAATAATAAGGACGCACGGCACACACAGTGTGTGCTCGCTGACTAATAGGATGTTCTTCTACCAGAATGTGTTCTGCCTGTAACCTCCCAAAATGTGGCTAAACAATCTAACAAACGCACAAATGCTCCGAATTCAGCTCAATTCCTTATTATGAAAGCCCCTGTGGTGTTTCTGCCTGTGCACACAAACACACCCCTATCTCCCACCCGTCACATATATCAGTCATCAGAGGAATAAGGAGCCAACCTTCACCCTCACCCGTTCTCAAAAACTGCAGTAATCTCATTTTCACCAGTCAGTTCTCACACATACAGAAGTGCAGGTGTCTATTTCTGGCATTTCTGTAGGTTACACCAAGAGGGGCCAGGAATGATGTTCAGCAGGAGGGCTCAGGTAGCCTTTTTAAAAATTAACTCCTGCCAATGAGCTTTTGTCCTCCTGCAGAGAGCGGCATCCTTTCGGGCAGCACAGTAACAGAAGCGTCTTCAAGAAATGTAGGATTTCTCATCCACGAGGACACGAGTTGGGATAGTGCTAAATATCCCCCTTCCTCTGTCCAGTTAGCTTTCTCATAAACACCTGCACTTGTTAGTCTGAGCAACGCCTCAGGTACCAAAAGTGTTAAACACCACACAACTAAGTATTTTTAAAATTCTAGTGCAGTAAAGGGCAGCACCCACAATCCCAAAGTTGTGCACGTATTTCTAGGAGAGGGACATGCTTGTTGTAAAGAAAATTCATTCTTCCTCTTAAAAAAACCATGTACTGATAAGCATTTGGAGAAGAGTGTTTTAGCTCTGCTACTTCACAGTCTACAAGAACAGACCCATCTTGGTGCTTCTGTCAAGGCACAAGCTGCATTTTCAAAACATGCATTTGGTTTTTATCTAATTTGTCTTAATACCATAAAATGGAAACACCCTTTTTAATCAGCAGAAACATCTATCAGTTTCAATGGAGTAGCCTTCAAGTTGTTTCCAATAGACATCATCATGTTTTTTCTTCCCAATAATAATAAAAGTGTGGCACAAAGCCCTGTCCCCAGGTGACTTACAAGCACATTCTCTGCATCCATCACATTCCTGGGAGCATAACAGTTATAACACCATGGTTAATAACTTCCTCTTCAAAAATCATGTTCCATTTCTGAGAACATATTATGGGTCTGTAATGAAACTCAACAAAATGTTCTTTGTTGGATAACACTCAGGTTTTAGAACTGTGTAATTTCCTTCAGGTATGCAAGAACACCCCCACACAGCAGGAAAAGCCTGAGGTGTTTTGGAAGGGGGAAGGTCCTACAGTCAGACTCTTACTCCTTCACACATGGCTAATTTTATCACTGTGATATATTTATAGTTACACACACAGTCCCACAATCTTTAAAACCAACTAGTCTCATTCTGTATTACATGATATACCATGTTTAAGTGATATTTCTTCCCAGAAATCACATCAGCTACTCAGAGATTAAACTACTTCAGAGGAGTTCTGTCTTTGACTCTGGCTTTGGTCCTCACGTACTTTGACCAGGGTCATTCAATTGTAAAGCACAGACTGGGAGCAATTCAGTGCATTTCCTTTGATTATTTCTTAGGATGTAGAAGAGAAATCAGACCTTCTGTGTGCCACTCGGTGGCAGATAATGAAGGTTCAGGCTCTGGCTGGTGCCCATTAGAGCCCGTTCTGCAGAGACTGGCGTGGCCTTGCAGGGCCTCCTCTGCCCTTGGAAACCACAGAGTCTGTTTGTGTCCGATTTGGGAAACTCACTGCTTTGTGATGCTGAAACAGGGGTCAGGGAGGAAAAATGCCCATCCTACACTGTACCTCCCTCTGCTTCTGACTCCCTTGCCAAGGCTTTTTGTGGCTGTCTCCTCAGCTGACTGTCTCCACCTCCCACACCAGCCACACACCGGCCACGGAGCCTGGTCCCCAGAGCAACCCTTGTGGCACGGATGAAAGGTCTAAGGAAGTCCTGCTCATTCCCCCACAGTTTGCCATGAGAGGCCCAAATTATTCTCTAGGATTTAAACAAGTATTTCCATCAATCTTGTGTGGATTAGGCAGGTGAACAGGGATCAGCATGGACAGAAGTGTGCACTCAGTGACAGCCTGGACAATGGGTGAGAACAGGAGGCACAAACAGACTCAAACTGCACAAGAGAGATCTTCTGAGCACAGATTATCCATGTAACCCATACGGAATAACGTACTACGCATAAGAAAACATGACCTGTGATTTTTAAAATACTGGATGAGAACTGGTCTGTGCCAGCACAGCTTGGATACAGGGTGGTGCACTGACACCTCACCAGAATGGAGCGTTCCAGGTGTACTGGTGAATATTGGCATCGGTTCAACACCAAATCAAAGCAAACAAAGCAATGAGTCTCCAAGAATCACTCCTTTCTTCCCCAACACATCAGAGAAGAACCCTCTCTCTCAGTTTTCTCCCCTACATGACCAAACCCTGCCTGTTTCATTCCTGCAGAGCGTTCAGTGGAAATGTTGTCCCTTCACTTCCAAAGCTGCCACCTAACTTGGCACATCTCACAGACCCAACCAGTGCTTTATAACCTCCTCTGCTTCACCCCTCTACAAATGTTTCATTTGACACGTTTTGGTGAACTATCTCAATTTCAGGGGGCAGGGGGGGAGAGAAAGATAAAGAAACCTATGCTGGTTCTACATGTCTGTGCTGAATGAGAATCCCAATTCTGTATTTTTAAACTAATTTCAGGAAATTTGACCTCTTTATAAAAACATGGGTCGGCAACTGTTGTGAGAAAGGAAAGAGTCAATGACTTGCTTATGGATTTATACTACATCAATAGTTAGAGATTAGTCTGGATAAGAAAGGGGGAAACATGCTTGTCGATCCAACCACAGAAGTTTATCTGACCACACACTGACGGAGCAGCACCACACAAGGCCATGCTTGAGCAGGCTCGGCCCTGACAACTCACTGGGCTGGGACATGAGACATGAATTTCCCAGAAACCTCACAGAATGAGAACAAATCCTGCTGTAAGCTCTGTTACGTGATATCTAGGATTTCTTTTGCTCAGTCACCTATGAAAGGCTGTGATATAGTCATTCTCCCTTCTGCATTTCTAACCTACACATCCCTAATGCATCCAAAGGAGACGTTAAAAATATCTCCTGCAAACTGCTCCTTGTTGTTACGATGATCAAAATAGAACTTGGAATATTTTGATGAGATCAAAAATATTTTATTGGATGGCACAACACTCAGTGCTCATGCACAGGGGTAGAAAGCTACGAGACGTGGATTTCTAAAAATTGTCAACCACACCAAGACCTGGAAAACAGGATTCAGTTTTCAATATGGTGTTGACTCCCTGGGTACCTGGGCAAACCATTCCACTTCCTTAGGCCTTTGCCTCTCTCTGTCTCTCTCCGTAATGTAAGAGGAACATACTGTAAGGTTCTATCTGACATGAGATACAGTCTGAGATTTACCACTGGAGGGGAGGATCAGAGCCTGTAAGAAAAGTGAGTATGTTATTATTCCTTGTCTTACGAATTCTTCTAGAAATATTTATTTCCACCAAATATTTGTATGCCAGCTGCCCCTCATGATCAAATATTTTGAAAATCCTTGGTCCTAATAATCTAACTAAAGATATATAATCTGAAGAAAAGACATCATGCTACTGTAGTAGCACACTCAAGTATAAAACTGTACAGACCAGTATCAAGCCTGTCTAAATACCAGGCTTATCTTCAGATTTAATTCACCACCATTTCCCTATTTCCCTGTCTCCAACATGACCATGAAGTAGGAATCATCAAACCAATCAGTCAACAGAAAGCATCTTCAGGTGAGCTCGAGCCGACTCATCATTGGATTTTTACCTCTCAGACGTGAAAATATGTCCAACTATAAAACAGTGGCCTTAAAATCATCCTGCAGTTTCGGAGTCCCCTGGAGAAACACACCCAAACTCGAAGGTGAGAAGATCTTGTACTCACTCCCCAGCTGAAAGTGAAGTTTGCACGGGAGCAAACAGATGCAAACTCTTGGTAGGAGACACCTCTGGGCTGCCAGGAGGAGGGACCAGCAGGGCTTTGGTTCCACTGAACTGCAGGACTTGTCTCGGCCTGTCTCCAAAACACGTGTTCCTACCAGCTTTTGAGATGAGAGACTTGAACATCATTATGCATGAGCTTCCAAGTGCCACAGAAATGAGTAATTACATTCACTTCGTTATCTGAAAACCATAGCTCAGGCTGATGCTTGGGAACATTGCTGTCCTTGCCACGGAAAAGCATAAATTAGGAGGAGGAACATCTGAGCTACACGTTTGAATTGTATTAGCAGTGTCAGTCAGCTCAGCACAGAGCTGGCACCTACTGCTGACCGTTTGGTGCCTTCTAACAGACTGCCCTAAGTACCCAAAACTGATCCACCTTCCCAGGTGAGTTGGAATTAAAAAAAAAAAAGGAAAGTTTAAGTATTTTATCTTCTGAGAGTTGTTGAGGGATATGTTTGACAGTTCAGTGTGATTCCATACTGGAAGCACTGAAACACTTCCCTAGACTATTGTTGGAAAACCTGTTTTCTAAATCAACAGCTTCACAACACCTTCCTAAGGAGACAGAGAACACATTCTAGTATAGCAACAGGGAACCAGGTTTAAGTACAAAAGAGGCATAAATAAATAAATAAATAGAGATACTTTTCTGAAGGGCACTACTATTAATAAATTATAGCAGAGATTCAGTGTTGCCCCGATACTTCTGCAGTACCACTGACTGCTGTGAACAGGTCAGAAAGGAGATCCATGAATTAGACACCTGAAAGACCAAGCGAGGCGGGCTGGGTGGCATTATCAGTTCAGTTGGTATCACTGAGCTTACAGAAAATTGGTAAAACCTGTGTAGAAGAGATGGTAAGACAGGGGGGTCTGGCACTTCACGCCCCTCACAGACCTAGCGAGTCCTCCCTAGATGCTCTTTCAACTGCTTTAAAATTGTAGCTGATACTCTGGGTACAGTGAACACCTCATCAATTCTGTTCCTAGTTCCCAGGTTCCCGAGACACAAAGGAGCCAGACAGCTCCTCCGTCAGGAAACTCACCAAGCTCACAGCTGCTGAGACTGTCTGCCTGTGCCATCATTGGCACAGAAGACTAACTCCAGATCTTCAGCTGCTCCCACTTCACTCTGAAGGACCTCCCCCAGTTGAGGAAAAACTGTTGGTGGTTA
This sequence comes from Thinocorus orbignyianus, assembly GCA_013400375.1. Taxonomy (NCBI): domain Eukaryota; kingdom Metazoa; phylum Chordata; class Aves; order Ciconiiformes; family Thinocoridae; genus Thinocorus; species Thinocorus orbignyianus. Next base: position 432,862 of record VXBW01001560.1, read on the forward strand.
CAAAGAGGAGAAAAATGCTCTTTTTTTATTTTTAACCAGAGAGGCTTCCTCTTTTCCCTGCCCCAAAAGGAACGTGATCACTGAGGAAGGACTGAACAAGGTGACCTCATTATGAAGAGCCTAAGGAGAGACACACTGCAGTGCAGCTTCTAGATGCATGTATCTAAAAATCTTGAAGCTGCTGTGAGGAAGGAGGATCTCCGACTCATAATGCAAGGGCACATTTCATTGCCAGCACTGTGGGTACTGGTAAAAAATTCTGGAAGCTAATTATTATTCAATCTGATAATTTATTCTTTGATCAGAATAAAAGGATTCCCCTCTGGGCACAGCTCCTCCTTCTCCCCTTAGGTACCCGACGCTGCTGAAATTGAAAGCCATAATTCAATTAACAATGGTGGGAACTTTTAATGAAAATTAACCGTTCAGAAACAGATGTTGATGCCAGAGAAATGGAGATGCTCCCTATGAAGCATCCCTGGCTGTCATGTGGACAGGAATATACAGAGACATCTTAACTTGGAATGATGCACCAGATGAGACAGCACACTGACACCTGTGGCCCACAGTTCAGTGCAGTGCTTAAGCACATGCTTAGATTTTATGAATTTCTTTTGCCACATGCTTAAGTTTATTCTGTACTGGTAACATTACTCAGCAAAAGGTACATGCCTTCACACCAGTAAGATTCCTGATTGCTAAACCACCTTGGTTTCCTATGGCGTACACAGAAGTGATGCCTAGATCTCCAGACATGATATATAAAATGCAAACCTGTGAAACAGGCTCCATGGCTGGGCCTGAAAGGAACGCTCACCCTTCCCAAAGGGATGCTGCTGAGAGGCTGCCCACAGACCAGCACGGCCCATGCGGCTCCCGTTTCCGAACGGCTAACTTGGATGCCAGGCTTCGAGTTTAAAAAGCAGGAAACAAAGGAGAGTTGGAAACACAATCCCTCCGTAAGGTGGCACGCTGGCAACTTCTGAAAGTTCTACATTCATTATTTTGGGGGGGAATCATAGCAACCATCTCCAGTAGCATTTCCAGTCTTGTACCCTCCCTCACCAACAGCTGCCGTGGTGCCCACACCTAGGGCTGGATCTCCATGCCCATCACTGGCTGCAGCTGTGAAATGCTCCAGGCAGCAGTAATTCTCTCTGGCCCCAAACCAACTGGCAAAGCACTGCTCACGTGTTTATGGGTGCTCTCTCCTGTCCCCCAAGACCCCCCCAATGCTTGTGCTAACCCCGAACTGTGCCCAGGCACTGTCTGTGAGAATGATAGCTGGCTCCCAACAGAAACTCTGCTGAATAATTAGCTGCACAGCCTACTATGGCAATATTTATGTTAATCAATGCCCCTGATTAACATACTGTTATTAATATACTGTTGTTACTGTTCCCATAATACTATGCTCCATCTCGGTGCAGAACTGAGGATGTAACGGCATTTTGTGAAAAACCAAACGAGGCTCACAGTACCTATCCAGGGAAGCGTGTGGGCTTTATCCAATTTACAAATGAGGAGACTGTGAGATCAAAGACTCTACGATTTCTTTCCTACGACATGGTAGTAAAGAGACAAGAATAAGGGATGGGGCTCCTGATTCCTACTGCTCATATTTAGCTGCTGGACTACTATCTATGATGTTAAATTATTCATCATTTCTCACAGGGAAGGCAAGAACGCAGAAAAAGGGTTATCAAAGTGTTCACACACTCTTTCAAAAGAGTTGGCTAACTGACACAAATATGCTGCTGTAACACATTTCCATGTGCAGGCAGCAATTCTCCTCTACATCCCAGGGCTGGAACCCTGTGTGGGAAAACCGCACCGCTCAGTATAATGTAAAAGACAGGCCTCATTAACTCTTGGACATCTTCTCATTTCTTGGTCATAAATCCTATTACCTTATATTACAAACTGCCATAAAGCTCACAGATAAAAGATAATTTATGCTCAGTGTACAGAAGCTAATGTTTCTGTACTCCTGAGATGCACACAAGCAGAAAATGAGAAAGTATGTATGTGAGACCTTAAGCCATTCATACTGGGCACGGCTGGCATGGCAAACACGAATCTAAGGGCTAATGCTCTCCAGCCAGGGCATATTCTAATTGATATTACCAAAATTTCCAGCATAAATGTACAGACTGTTGCATAAAACATCCTGCTTATAAAGAGTGATTACTGCTTATTAAGAACTCAGGCTTTCCTCTCTCTTCCCACTATGAAAGAAATACGATAGCTATTCAGGATGGAGAGGCCCTTTTTCCTTTTTTTTTTTTTTTTAATTTTTAATTCCAGTCATCACATTAGAAAATGCTTCAGAACAAGCATCGCCTCCTGGAATTCTTACATGGTCTCTCTCTTTCTGACTCCTATCCCAATTAGCATTGCATGGCACACAAAAACTAACAACCCTCGGAGCTGCCAAAATCAAAGGCAGCTCAATCTCTTATTTGCTTTTTCTCTGAAGCAATTTAAAGTCCTTGGACTTCGGTACTGATTTTAACTGTGCTGGTTACCTCCTCAAAGGAGTACTTTGCTTTAGTGAAGATGGAGCAAAGGTGCATTAACTTTGGGCTGTTTGTCATTAGTTTTCCTTTCCCATTCAGAGGAGAGAAGATCTTTCACTGTCAACTTACAACTTCTGCAGTTACAAACTATGTTCTCGTTGCCTGGGCCCTTAAAGCTGCACCTCATTTCATGCCTGCTTTCTTTTCTTAAATACTTGTTTAGTAACTTGACCTCCACTGGATTGATTTATCTAAATTTAGGTACCTACAACACACACCTAGATCTCAGCCTACCACCCAGTTTCTCCACAGAGTTCAGGCAGATGGGTATTTATGCCGTGTAATTCTTCCCATCTTTTCTCCCTTCTCCACCTCTCAGTATAGTTCATTCTTCCAGGTCAGAAATTAATATAAAAGAGTTTACTTCCTTGGTGTTTTCTTCACTTTCCAGGCCAAAACATTTTTTATAAATGTATTTCAAAACCTCACACTGTTGGTCTGTCTATTAATTTCCCAAAAGATGCCTCAGTACCCAAAATGCCAACTATCCTTACGTTCAGTACTTGGATAACTTCATTCACTGATGAGAAAAGGCTTTGTTTCCCTGGCAGCCTGCAGTGGATCCCAAATCAGGCACTGTCCTTGCTGTCTTCCTCCAGCACCATGAAGACTTTTAGCAAGTCCATAAGCCTATTTCCTACAGCGCTGTGGAGCCTTCAAAAGCGTGTTAAATATTGATTTCTTCCGCTGCACCCCTCTATGAACACTGCAATAATGGGAAATAGCTCTCGTCCAAAGCAATTAAAAGAGTTTGTGCTGTACTTCCTCAGATACCTATTCACACCACCCTTCTCCTAGTTTCTGCATTAATAACAAAAAGTCAGACTTGTTACTCCCCGTTGTAACTTTCCCAGGGCTGTTATGGGATTACTGGTTTGGCTGTTCTACCCCAATATCTTTGTCTGCCTGGGTACACACACTAGAGAACCAACACTGGACCCTGCTGTAGTGAGTGCAGGGCTAACGTGATTCTGAAGCAAAACCATGGTGATATTTTGCTCATATAATTTATCCAAAGAATCCAATAAAGATCAGACTCTTCTTTCCCAAGAGACAATGTCTGTAGATGTACATTTTATAGCAAAAGCAACATGCTCTCAAATTTATCATCTGCATTAGCATTTGAATCTAAAAATTTGCTTCATTTGTTGGACAGTTTCCAGGCTTGCATTTCAAAAAGTCAGTGGGTCTCCCGCTGTGTTCAGCTCCCTCCTGCCTTGGTTTTAAATTACAAAGGGGAGAGGGGAAAAGGAGAGAATGTCATGACTGTAGCTGTTCAGAAGAGCCAAATATCACACCAAACTCCATACAGAAAAGGGAGCACTTCCAAGCTTAGAATCCTCTTTTCTTTCTGTGTCTCAACTACCAGCCTGATTTTCACCTCAGCTATGCAGGATTGATGTCACTGCCTGGAGGCACCCACAGCCGACAGAAGGTGCTGGCAGCCACAAGTTTAAACCAACACTGAAAAGCAATTCTGTGACAAAGTTCACATTCAGATTGTTTAAACGGCCTGTCCCCTACACCTGCCCTTCATTGTGAGTGCTAGAAACAGCCTGAAGGTACACAAGTCAGAGGCTGACAATGCAGACTGACAGCCAGGAAAGCCAGAAAAAATTACTATCCTGTGGAAGTCTCTTCATCAACAAAGAAGTATTAAATGCTTCTCGTATGGCATTGTTCAAACCAGAGCATAAAGAAGTTCCCAACAAGTCCAAACAATCAGCAACCTGCCATTCCCATTTAAATGCCTAGATCACACTTTTTTTCCAAGTTCCAAAGGGTTCAGTTACTCATTGAAGATTCTTCCAAAAGCAACCTCAGGCATGGCATTTGGAAGCCACTTAGGGAAAAGATGAATGAACAGAATGAAAAGTCTTTCCAGCCCAAGTAAGTGTTTTCTAAGCGAAACTGGGGATTCTCCACCTTATTTCAGCTTTTCATCACATTCTTAAAAATATCCTAAAATTAATACAGGGTGGTCAGTGCAGCACTGCACCCCCAGATCAAACCACAACTCCAGACTGTAACCACAGCTACCCCTTAGCCCTCTTTCCCCTCACTTTGCTGCTCTCTCCATTTAGCTGTGCCACTAATGATCAGAGTCATTCCTCCTCATCCTGCCCAATGAGCTCCTGTGCCCAATATCTTTCCTGCAGACACAGAGCTTCCAAGTTGTTAATACAGCAGCTGCCCCCGTGGATTCAAACCTATAATCTCACAGAACCTTATTAATGCTTTTCTCAAATTACAATGAAGCACGCCTGGTGCAGGGGTTTGTCAAATTCATCCGTGAATGTTATTTATTCTAATGAAATAAGTTTTCCAAGACAACATGGGAAAGTTAGTTAAACTTCTAGAAACCCTACCATCAGGAAAAGATATTTCCAAACAAATAAGTGAATAACTGTTAGAGAAGGCTCTTTGATGCCTAGATTTGCCTTTAATTTAAGTCTCAAAAGTAGAAGCCCAGCTAGATCTTTTGTGCGTGTTGTTTTATGAATCAATAAATGGAAAACCAGACCTGAACACCCCCCAAAATAGCACATCTTAAATGAATTCCCTCGTTGATCCCGGCTGGATTCCCATCATAATGAACTGCTCCACTCAGAGCACATGAGCGCGCTGCCTGACATGTTTGTCAGAACTCCCTCGCATCTTCATCTTAGAGCTTTCTTCTGTTCCCTTTCCTGCAGACATCCTGATTTCTACTCAACATGCAAAGCAGCTGTGTGCTAAATTTAAACTTACCAGAATCCAATTAGAAAGTTTTAAAACTTTTTTTCCCATTTATAATCAAAAACCTGTATTTACCCAAATTCAGTTTTCACACATCATCGACTTCTGTGCTCCTCTCTGTCCTCAAACTGGGGCACTCCCCTTTAAAAAGAAAATGGTCCTGAACAAAGGAAACCCAATCTTTCCTGTGGCAGGAATGAAGAGCCCATCATTGCTGTCTATGTCCCATATTCCCTGATTTTTCACACGCAGGCTCTCACCTCACAGAACACAATTAACAAAGTGAACATTTAATGAAGCCAGGTCTACAGGGGAGGGTGCACAAAAGGTCGGGTTTATGATCCAGTAACTTCCTGCAACACTCACAGGCTGAAGCAGGTAAATCAAGGAGTCCTCCTGAAGAACCACCACTGGAGAAGCCGTGATACGTGTTGCATGGTAAAGTGTCTCCACCGATGCCATTATTTGGTCAAAGCGCCCTCCAAGTCCACCCAGAGTCACAATCACATCAATCTAGAAGATAAAAACACAGACAGTCACCAAGAAAACACTCAGGTATGATCTCCAGACCCTGAAAATCAACAATAAAATCACTTCAGGGAAAAAAGAAAGAAAAAATAACTACTGACTACACAACAGCAAATGTCAAATATAGCTATTTACTCCCATTACCGATAAACACCATTATGTGATTTTTGAGGCTGGGTATTAAACTCAGTAAATTTGTGACCAACAAAGTGGTACTTTAAAAAAGGACACAGTCATTCTCCCTAAAATACAGAGCAGTCTGTGCAGGTACTCATCTGTTGGCCCTGAACATATAGAGCGCATTGCTCCACACCTAAGCTCCTCAGCCCAATGCAGAGCCTTGGCACCCCCAGATCTAAGTCTCATTTCAGTGTTATCCTCACAGATACAAACCGAATAAAAGACATTTGTGCCTGGGACATGGCAACCCCAAGGACAAACACAGGCTGGGTGGAGAATGGCTGGAGAGCAGCCCTGAGGAGAAGGACTTGGGAGTGCTCCTGGATGAGGAGCTCCCCAGGAGCCGGCAGTGCGCGCTGGCAGCCCAGAAACCAACCCCAGCCTGGGCTGCAGCAAAAGAAGGGTGGCCAGCAGGGCCAGGGAGGGGATTCTGCCCCTCTGCTCTGTGCTCCTGAGACCCCACCTGGAGTCCTGTGTCCAGCTCTGGAGTCCTCAGCACAAGAAGGACATGGACCTATGAAATTTCAGACGTGGGCTGTTACACTCCATTCTCGTTCCTCTCTCCCAGCAGTTTGATGTTCCAGCAATCCCAGCCACAGGCTGCCTCTGCTCCTCCTCTCACGCTCCATCAAGGCTCTGAATGCTCTATTTCCCATAAGCAGAACGGGAGCATTTAAAAGCCTTGCTTAAGAGCTTTTGAGTCCTTGGATAAAAGGTCACTGAGTGCAAAGTATTATTATTATTACTTCCATAATGTGGATCAGTTCTGCTCAGTAATTGTGTTTTGAGGATCCACCTCTAAGCCCTATCTAGAGCCCTAACACAGTGCAGCCACAGAGACTTCAGAAGCTGCCTCAGCAAGGACCATCTGGTGCAGTTTTCAGCTTTACAGGGCTTCAGTCCGTGGCTACTGTGATAACATGAAGTTTTACTCAGCCCAGGAGCCACATCACGGTGCCCCGTGTATCCGAGATGATGTACTAACAGCAGCAGCTCCTGTTCTCATCACCAGGGCGAGGGCTTTACGATTCTGTTGAACACTGGTTTGCATGAAAATTAAGCTCTTTTCCTTTTGGTGAAGAATTATACCATCTTTCTCATAATCACCAACAGGAACACACGAGAAGTCAGAATGGATCAATAGAACACATCACATCAGCATCAAATACTGAAACAAACCTGCTATTTACTGCCCATGGTACATATTTTCTGTGCAGGTTCCAGGTCACCCAGAGCTAACGTACAACCAGCAGAACACCAACGGTACCAAAACCTATCCTGGAACAGGAGAAGCTAAAAAGTGTGTTCCCAGGTAAGACATAACACATTTTCCATTTTATTGATTGCAGTGTAGAAGCAAACTGCTTTTGTTTGACTGGTGGTGACTGTCATTTACGAGTGGATCAATTCTCTGAAAATAATACCACCAAAATGATGGACCAACACTAGCTCCCTCCCAGACAACCAGCAGGAAAAATGCCCCCACCCAGACAGAGGCCATGGGGAAAATCTGCTGCATTCACCTGGAACCACAGTGAAGTTAAGGTGACTTTGGAATCACAGAATGGTCGGAGTTGGAAGGGACCTCAAAGATCATCCAGTTCCAACCCCCTGCCCTGGGCAGGGACACCTCCCACCAGCCCAGGTTGCTCCAAGCCCCATCCAGCCTGGCCTTGAACCCCTCCAGGCCTTCAAATGGAGGCTTTAAAAGTGCTGTAACGTCTGGATGCCGGCACTGCTGACAGGTTATCCAGGGAAAGGCAGGGCTGTCAGGTAGCACAGAAGTGCAGAATTTTTGCTTTTCTCTCTGCCTGCTCCTCTCATACTCCAGCTGGTTTTGTTTCTGTACCTGTCACCTACTCCTATTTTTTATTTTCACAATCCATGCAAATCCTAAAGGGATGCCCATTGTTTTCAAAACTGTGCTCTTGGAGAAGAAATCATCTCCCCAGGGTGTGGGCAGGGCTCTGGATGGGCAACTCCAAGGGCTCAGTGCCAGGTGAGCTCAGCTCCAGGCAGACACCCTGCGAGCAGACGGGGCTGAGCCTGGGGGAGGCAGGGAACATTCACTGACACACACTCACTGACAGCAACCAGCCGACAGTGAGTAAGACCTCCCTGCAGGAAAAAGGGAAGATAACAGGAATCAAGATGTAAAAGCTCTGGAACCTCCCTCTGAGACCACGGGATCCATCCACTGCTGACACCTAAGGTATTTCTGTGCCAGTTACAGGTCAGATATTCTGACTGGACCACAGCTTCCCTTCATCACCTTCTTGCTTCACTAATACCTTTCAGCTTTTCACAGCTTTTCTTCATTTACTGCCTTTCATAAGCCTGTTCCTTTAATTTAAAATTCTGGAGGAATATGATACAGAGAATACAATCACTGTAGTAACACGCCCAGTATGCTGAAGTACATCATATGCTGAGATACACATATATTGAAGCACATGGTATGCTGAAAAGCAAATATTAAGCAGTGGTGTGAATGCTACATTTGTTATTTCTTTATCGCTTTGACACTTTATCAATTGTGACTAGTTTACAAGAAAAGCATTTTTTTTCCCTTCCTAAGGCAATTCTGTCAACTCAGGATGTGGTTTGAAAATCCAGATATATCCTTTCTGGTTTCTGAATCAGCTCCAGTACCGAGGACTTTAAAACACAGCAAGCACTTGCCTTGAGAGCAAATGAGCCAGAGCAGATTTCAGCTCATTCTCCCCCTGCGGTATTACAGAGCCTGTGCTAGCCACATCACAGCCATTGTTTCACATCATCCACAGAACTGCAACACAAATCTAACGAACTGTCAAAAACCTGCAGCCCAGTGCTGCATGTACTGCAGGGCACTGCCCATCCCAGGTGACCATCCTGCCCCTCCAGCTCAGGGTTTTACTTAGAAGGCAGGGCATTCATCTCCTGCAGAAACGCTGCGCCCAGGCACACAGCAGTGTCTGAACCTTGCTCAGGGAGGATCCTCTTTGCCCCAGCTGGGATTTGTTCCCTGCCCCAGCCGTCTGACAGTTCATGGGAAGAAGAGCTCTCAGCGAGGGCTGCCCCCGCACCCGTGTACCCACGACAGGACCCTGCAGATTCCCCCTCACCTCACTGACTCCACCAATCTTCCTATTTTACTGCCTCGTCTCCTTCCCAAAGCATTTCTTGCTTCTTACGTTCACTTTCTTACGTTTTCACCCAAGCACTTTCTCTATTTGTGACCCTTTTAATTTTAAATGAGAAGTTAATTCTTCCCACTACTGACAATAAGCATGCAAACAGATCACATTTGCCTGCTTAAAACAAGCAGTAAGGGACAGGTGATCTTAAAATCCAGCCACATATCTGAGTAGCTGGAAACATTTAAATCTCGGTTCTAGTACTGACTTGTGTTTACATTTCTGGTAAAATGACTTGATTTCATTTCAGTGCTCTGGCTTTGCTCTTTCCTGCACGTAAATGGAGTATTTGAGGGTGGATATGGCATCATCTGGCATAAATTTTATGGAACATAAACTTCATAATAATCGACTTTATTCTTTCTTACTTACAGAAGCCTAATCTACAAACTCCACGTGAACTCCTGAATCTGACTGCTTGCTCCTGTGCTGAATATTCCTGGATGACCTTGATCAGACAGTACTGCTGTGCCCCAGGTGGAGCAGGGGCAGCAATAACTCTTCGGGCAGGGGGAGCACAGCTCTACATTCCCTGCTTGCTGTGAGATCGGGGTCACTGGACCTCCTTAATGCCTCAGATGTTCTGGGTGAAGGGGCTGCCCTCACTCCAGACCTTCACCATGCTGTTGGGAGCAGGCAAAAGTGCACTTGAAACTCTTGGAGCAATCCCTTCACGCAGGCTGTGGAGGAAATGCAGGCTGCTTGTCCCCAAAGCATTCACTCGGTGCATGAGCAAGGATTGCAGGACTGTCAGTCACGTGTCTTCTGACAAATCGTGTAACCTGCTCTTCTTTTAGAACAGTATGAAAAGACATTCACACCCACCCAGCTAAACCTCCTGCTCCCACAGGGGAACCGCTGCCACCCACAGTGTGTACCCACAGTGTCACCCCCACAGAAACCTGAAACCCATCGCTGTGAACCCCAGAGGAAGCAAGGCCGGGACCTCTCTCAGCAGCAAGGCACCAGGTCCTCCACAGATTATGCTAAAATGGTCCAGAAAATCTCTTTAACGATCTCATATCCACTTGCATCTAGTGCCAAAAGCTGGTTCTGGCACATGCTGTGGTTTTAATCTCTTCATACACTGCCTCCAGGAGTTAAAAAAAAAACTAAAAGAAAAACAAATTAACTAAAAACTGCCATCAATGAATAACTCAAGGGAGAAAAAGAAAGTGATCTGATCTTCCTCAAGAGAGTCTGGTCTTTGTGAGTTTTCCATTTCACATTTCACTTAACTCCATCTATCAGTTTTTTACTGGATAGAAATCCACAGGGTAATCCCAACGTAGCTTTTACAAAGTCCTCAGATGAGTATGTACAAAGCCAAAAGGATTTAGTGTTTTTAAATACTGTTGTCTATTTTCTTTCAGATCACTATCAAAAAGTATTGCTACACCTGAGTGCACTTGATCTAGAGTTAAAAACTATAGCAGAAAGCATCCCCATCCCCTCCTTTCCTTTTTCTGTCCCCCTTTCCGTTCCCTTCTCATTTCCATTCCCCACCACTCTGTGTGGTTTTGTGCCAGCTCCTGCCCAGCCTTTGCAAAGCTTACAAATGAGGCTAAAAAGAGAATACAGCATGGTATTGGAGATAGCAGGGCAGGATTTCAGTGAAGCAGCCCAGAGGCACTCTCAGCCAGGGGAACACAGAAAGCTGACTCAGCGCTCCAAGAGGTGCCGTCTTTCCGCATGGGCTCCTGAACAACCTGTCTGCCCATTTTCACTTCCATTCTGTCACAGAAGAGGAAACTAAAAACCAAACTGTATCTCCATCTCCATGAAAGGGCAATGCAGTATTTTTTCCTTCACCCCAGTGAGAGTTCCTGGCCGGGTGCTCTCCCCGCGCATCCCAACGCTCTGCAGCGAGGGCCGCAGGGAGCTGCCGGGTATCCCTCCCTCCCGCAGCAGCATTCCCCGGCAGGTCACGGCCAAGGAGGCATTTGTGCCTCCCCGGGAGGAGACCTTAGCTCTGCTACTTAAAAAGTTTAAACCTGGGCTCAGGCAGGTCTGAAGAACTCCTGATAGGTCCCAACAGAACAGTAATGTTTTTCAGCTGGCCTGAACATTAATCTTCACGAGGAACCAGGGGACAATACCCTGTCCTGTTACACCCAAGGGGCAGATAGAAGACCTGAAACTAAAGGCAGAAAATTTTTCCCGAGTCTCTCAGGCCCTATTCTGTGAATGGTTCCTCTTCTGAGTGATTTCACTGAACACTTGGGCAGTACAGAATTAATTTATTTTTTTTCTTCCACGGGAGTGCAGATTTTCAGAAATTCATTTGACTTTATACATTTGTTTCTGAGAGGCTGGAGATATTCTTATATGGAAGAAATCAGGTTAGGAACTTAGATGCCAATTTTCTTTGTCAGAGTGGGTTCAGTGTTTGTAGCAGATAAGCTCAACATAGCCTGAACAATGCCAGCTTACACCCGTTACCAAACCTATTTTATTTTTCTACACTGTCCTCTAGACCATACAAGTTTAGCCATGCCCTTAAAAAGAAATGAAGCATAATTTCCTAAACTGGAGGTACTTGTGAAGCTGTAAACATTTTATGCTCGCATTTAATTTGCACAAAATACTGAGCTTTAATTGTTCAGCTGGTTGGTGTATCAAGGGAAGCTGGATGGGTTCTTTACACAAGTTGAGGAGACCATCCCCCAGGCCTCCTCCTCAGCAGTGACAAAGTCAAATTTAAAGGCAGCTGATTAAAGCAAGAGCAGCGTGAGCACCTGAACCAGCACAGCCTGGCTGCCAGTGCAGACCCTCCAACCTCTGCCGAGCTTGTGCTGCTGCCTTCCTTACACTGGGAATGCTGGGGGGGCTTCATAGCATCACCGAGCTGCCCCACTCCCACAGGATCTGTGAAGAGCTGAATTGCTGTGAGCCCCCCCACTCCTTCGTGAGCACTGCCTGAATGCCAGCTGAGAGGCCCAAAGTTACAGGCCAGGGAGAGCCAAAGGATTGCAGGAGACAGCGAGGCCCCAGGGATACAGGCTGGACCACTTCTGTGCAGCACCAGCCACACGCTCTCACTTTGCCACAGGCTTGAACCCTTCCCCTCCATCCCAGCCTGCCTTTCCAGGTACAGACAAGAGAGAGACCCATCACAGCTTCAAAAGTTTTGGCCAATATTACACTTTCACTGTTTCTTGACTGATCAAAGGCCATAGAGTGCTAAAGAAAGGGAAATCACCCCAAACAAAAACACTAAGGAAGAGTTCTCATATGCACTACTTGAGTTAACTAAGCTTTCTGGAACAGAACAAACTAAGCCAGAGAAAAAGGTCACCGTGCTGATTTACCTGCTGTTGAAGAACCAGATCACAGCAGTTTACAAAGTTCTGAAACTGTTCTCTCTAAAGCCAGTGTTTCTGCACTCACTGCTGTACAAAACTGCCAAAGGATTTTATGAAGCTGTCTCACCAACAGCCAAACCCCTGTCATTTACTCTTGACAGGAATCTCAATTATGTGGGAAGAAATCACACATGAGATGTAAAAAACACACTGACTATTACAATCTGCAGTTCAACTTTGCTGTACCAGCACCATTGTCTTAATATGCTTAATTATAAAGATAAACTTACACCCCATTAACTAAACAGAATTTCATAAAAATACTCATAACTTACTGGAGATTTCATCACACCACAGCATTCATGTGTCAAGCAGGAAAAGAAAAAAAAAATAAAAGAGTTATTTGGAAAAATCTCAGGCAACAAACTGAGCCCCCAGTCCTTGAACTGCAGAGAAATTCCTGGTGTCAAAACTGTTCCAAGGTTTCCTGCTACAACAGCCACCTCCTAAACTCCTGGCAATGCAGGTGTGACAGCTGTTTGAGCCTGGCGGTGTGTCAGTGCAGCCTGACCCCTTCCAGCTACCATCAGGGTGAGCTGCAGGGGCTGGAGGGGGCAGCAGAACCACCTCTCCCACCCAAAATAGTTAGGACAAAATGGGTCGTTACAGAGGGAAGAGCAGAGGGACCCCAGTACCCTCACATTTCCTGTCTCAGATACATTTAGCCTTTGGCTAAGCTGAGAGGGCGGTAGCTCAGTCTCTTATTAGCTTCCGTGGTCTGTTAATAAGCACGTTCTTGATCTCTCTCATCTCCTGAACAGCCTAAATAAATGGTTTTTCTCCCCTCCCCAAAGCCTGACGTAGGATTTTTCTTTTTTAATCAAACAACCAAACAAAAATCAATGCATTCTCCAGAAACGCCACCCTGCTCCTGTCTTTTTTTTTCTTTAAATCATCTTCCCAGCACAAACACAACCCCCGGCAGAGCACACAGGGATCACAGCAGAACATTCCTCAGTGTGTGATGCAACGTGCCCTCGCAGACACCCACCCTGCATGAAATCATTCTGACACAAAGACACTCAGAGTGTCTCGGTGCCCATGGGTGCAGCAGAGCAGGCGAACAGCCGGCTTCCTTCCTAGCAAATCAGTGTTTCTCTGGGAACTGGCAAGTTCCCGTATCCTGCATCACACGAAAGGTACTTTGCCATGCCTTCACAATCAGAAGCCTAAAAGTAATTCAACAGTAGGAAAGAAGGGCTAGATACTGCACTCCTGGAAGGTGGATTGGGACTTCAGAGTCAAACCAGTCAGCACTCAAGGATGTCTGTGCCCCCTATATACAGGAGGGATCTACTCCTGCTGAAAGGCATTATGAAATTCTGCTTTTCAGAAGTAGGAATTAACAGGAAACACTCTAGATCCGTTTGTTTCTCTCTGACAGGAAAGGTTTCTGAAGAGGATTACTATTAATAACTCACAAAAATCTTTTGATACAGCACTTGACAGTACAGAAACCTTTTCATTACACGCATTAAACTCCCCCTAAAATATACCTCATTTGCATTTCTGTTCTCCTCCAGCGAGGCATTAAGAATGAAAACTCAACAGTGCCATCAAAACTGAACATTCCCAGCCCTGCCTCCTATTTGGAATTTGGAGACAGAGCCACAAACTTCAGGGTCCTCCTAAAAGATTCACACTCCAGCTCCACGCCAGCTTTTTGTCTCCCAGGCTGCTTTCTGTCCCTTTCTGGCATTTAGTGATTCCCTGTTCCCAAACCCTGGAAATGGCCTGTCTTCATTCCTAGGTTTTTCTGTAACAGCCATTCCCAGTACTGTTCTGGGTCTCCAAAAGCTTTCAGAAATTAAAACAGGTAGTGATCTGGCATGCAATGACCACCTACTGATGCAAGCAGCACAATCCCAAGTTACCCAGGCAATGAAGCCGATGTATTTACTGGGACACAAACGTCACGTCACCGGGAATAACCTCAGCTGAGAGACAAAACCACGGCTCAGCCACACGGAGCCCAGTGCTTGCAATAATGATGCACCTTCTGCACTGGACTCTTCTTTATGTAAAAATAATATTCTCCTTTAAAGCAGTTCCTGATCTTCGGTTTAGAGTATTTTTCTGTTTTCCTTCGGGGTCTTTTTCTCCCGTCAAGACAGAGCAGAGAGTGCTCCCGGAGCCGTCTGAATGCTGCACAGCTGGCGGTGGCACATCGCCTCCGCTCCATGGCTGCTCTTCCACACTTCACAAACACAGGGCTGCACTGCCAGCACGTTGTGTGCCCCCCAACAGAACAGGAGGTGCACTGACTTGAGGCTGTCTTTAGAAGGGCACAGAGGAGAGCATTTGCACCCACCTAAGAGCAGTAGCGCCCTGGACTGCTGACAGATCAAACCTGTGAAGTGGACTTTTAGAATGGCAATGTGAATATAGCATCCCTTCACTGCAAAGGGCTTTCAGGAAGAGTTGCTATGGATTGTCTCACTTTCTCATATTGACACTGATGCTTATATCATTTTAAACATACTAACATTAAAGCACTAAAATTCACTTTTTATACCTTTAGCTCATATAACCAAATGAGCTGCTTTAACTTTTTTTTTAAGCAGAAAAGATAATAAAGTTAAATGAAAAGTCCCAGAGCTCAGTTTTAAAACTAAATGGTATTTTAGATGAAACAGTTAAAGAAGGCAGACTTCATCACTCTGAGAGAAAGCAAACGGCTTAAATCCAGCTTGACTTTATGAGGATTCTTTCTGGGGCTGTGTAACTGACACACACACACCCCTCCACTTCTCACCGGCCTGAGCTGCCTTGGGACCAGGGAGGCTGTCATGGAAAGAGCACTTGATGAGATTGGGAATTGAAGGATCTTGCCCCACTGCACCACTAGCATGCTGGCAGATCGGACAAGTTCTTTCTGTACCTTTGCTTTCTGATCTGCAAACCGAAGGTAATAATGTTCACTTTCAGTGCAAGATCTGTGCATCTCTAAACAAGAGATGCTGTAACCACGCCTGTCACTTTACCACCTCAGATGGCTCATTGAAAAAGCGTGTGTTACGTGACAGAAAACTACAAACAGACAGCAGTACCAGACAGAAATTACTGTAAATAACTTTACTTTGAGGTGAAGGCACTTCTAAGGCCTCTTCTCAACCTGAATTCTCCAACAAACAGTAAAATCTAAACTCCCTTTGCAGCCTTGTCCCCAGCGGGGGCACAGAGTGTCTGTCTCACCTTCACTCCCACCCAGGTGACCTCTAAGAACGCTGTCTGATGCGGTTAGCTTTCAATACTCTAATCCTCTGCTCAGAAGTTATTTGTTCAAGGGCTATTTGGGTGAGCAGGAAGGAAGAGGGGGAGGAGGAGGGAGGTGCAGAGACATGGAAAGTGAATTACACAAGCTGGATTCCTTCGGAAGCACATATCACCCCCATAAGTACATGTGAGCTCAAAAACGTCCTTCACGCAGAACTTCCACCGAGGTGGCTGATAACCCAGAGCAGAAGCTTTACCCATTCAGCCCAGCAGATAAATGATAACTTATTTTCTAACCAAACCGTGTCACTGGATTGTGGATCCATGGTACTCACTGAATGTAATTAATTCCCCAGCTTAACATAATGCTACGAGCAGCAGAAAGAGCAGCCAGCACAGCAGGACTGCACTAGCCATTTATTTTAAGATACTGAAGAGATACTTCCCTTGTTCAGTAACTTCAGGTATAACTCATGGCTAAACAGATACCTGGTGTCTCTCCGACATACTCCTCTTTGACAAGTGTTCCAGATCAGCTTTGATTTCTATCCACTCTGTCTGGCTTAAGACATACGTCTTTCCTGGAAGCAGGAAGACATATTCCACCTAGATAATGCTCTCACTTAAAAGGAAAACTTTTACAATATCTCTACCAGAAGGAAACACTCCCCCACACACACCTGGAGACATGCAGGTCTGTACTTCAGGCCAAAAATGCAAATGCAGATGAAAACCCCTTATCTGTCTACTGCCAGTTTGCAGACCCTGGCCCATCCTTTCTTTTCAGCTGTGTGTACTTCCCAGGTGACCAAAGAATTCAATGCTAGCTTTCTTCTCTGAAAATAAATCTGCATTCTCCTCAAAGATTTTAGATCTGTCTTGAACAGTCTGTTTTCTCACCAGCTGACGCTTTTTATGCCAGAGTGTTACCCAAAAAGCTGCCTACATTAAGTGCACATTCAGATATGCAAGGAGGCTAGGGCTTCAGAGGAGCCAGGTGGGGCACCCGTAAACAGAAGCCAGTACATGTTGGTACTGGGGTAGCAGGCATCAAGCTGAGCACCGCATCATGAGCACATCCAGGAGAACCATCCAATCCTCTACCAACAGATTATACCTAACACTTCTGAACAAAGGGCAAACTGGAACCCAAAGCAATAAAGGACATCGTTCTGGGTTCTGTTTGCTAAAGTTTCACATATTATTTGCCTAAATTGAATCACTGGCTTCTTGAAATCCTTATGCTAGAAAACGTGGAAGAGCCAAACCAGAAATGTGTGCTGTAGCTGGTGTGCATGAATCAGCTGAGAGCACCTTATTATATTTTATGGAATAGAGACGGCAAGGAAAATGCAGCTAGGATTTAATGAACACGTACTTAGTTTTAGAAAACATAGCTGTGTTACTTCTCGTACCTCTGAAAAACTCAGACTGTATTTAGAGCACATCTTACAGGTAACGGCGTGAAAGCGTGACTGAGCTGGGATCTCAGGGTGAGTGCACGGGCAGGAACTCCACACAACTACTGCAATTACACTCTGCCTTGTACTTTACAAAACACTACCAAGGATTACAAGGCAGGCTGCTCCAGTCAGCTTCCCAGGGCTCTACCTAGGAGAGTGATCAAAGAACCCCAAGTTTTACAAATAGGCTACTTATTGTTGAAACACATCTGTAGCTGTCATGTTCCCCTTGCTCTTGTTTTAACCACACATTGATTATTCATTACAAAACCTCCTGTGATAGCTTAAAAAATCCCTCTATAGCAATAGCTGGGGTTTGATAACGAACTGAATCCAGGAAACACTCAAGTTCCCCTTCATTCTAAGGGTAATTCAGTTAGGAGGGAAGCACCCTACTTGTCAAAGTCAAAACAAACCCAAGGTGTAGGTGGCTCATCTGTTGCGACAGTGCTCATTATCATGTGTGTCCTGGATGGCAAGACACCCCTCTGTGCTCTTGGGACGATAAATTATAGGACGAGAAAAATAAACTACCATATAAAGAGCTCCTGGCTCACAGCCACACAGGTCAGTGCATGGAGAAACTCTCCCATCTCTGTCAGTGCTGCTGGGCAAAAAAACCTGGTGAGGAACAGCATGTGTTGAGGGTGGCAAGAGGAGGCACAATTGCAGATGGGCAATTTCACAGGAAAATAGAGTTGTCTGGGTTGGAAGGGACCTTCCAGATCATCTGGTCCAACCATCAACCCAACTCTGATAAAAACCATCACTAAACCATGTCTCTGAGCACTGTGGCAACTCGGCTTTTGAATATCTCCAGGGATGGTGCCTCCACCACTTCCCTGGGCAGCCCATTCCAAAGTTTAATAACCCTTTCCATGTCAAAATTGTTCCTGATCTCCAATCTGAACCTCCTCTGGTGCAACTTGAGGCTATTTCCTCTTGTCCCATCATCTGGGACTTGGGAGAAGAGACCGACCCCCCCCAGCTGCCCCCTCCTTTCAGGGGGTTGGAGAGAGCGAGAAGGTCTCCCCTCAGCCTCCTCCAGGCTGAACACCCCCAGCTCCCTCAGCCTCTCCTCAGAGGGGTTACTCTCCAGATCCCTCACCAGCTCCATTGCCCTTCTCTGGGCTCTGGGCTCCAGCCCCTCCAGGATACAGCAGCTGCTGCTTCTCAGTTCCTGTCACCAGTAGGTACAGGGCAGAAGAGAGAGCTTAGCCTCTAGAAGGGGCTGCTCCACGAGGAGGAAAGGGTGGTCATCCCAAGAGCACATCTGCCACTGACTCATCATGTTAGAAATTCCCAAGGAATTTTAACTTCACATTTTGTAGAGATGAAACAAGTGGGCCTCCAAAATCAAACCGTGGAAGGGGAGAACATTGCCTCCTTTGCCTTTCCAATGGAAGGAGCAGCTGACAACTCCATATGGCTCCCCTTTTAAGTTCAGTGCACTGCTTGCTCTGCAAAGGTTCCCTTTGATTCCAGAGGAACCTTCTGCAGGAGGAGGTATCGCTCGCCATATGTAACGCTGGCAAGGTAAGATTCCCCCTCCCATCTCACATTTGGGAGGCAAGAGGAAGGAGATGAACATCCAGGCTCAGCGTGCCAAGACTTGAAAATACATTTGCATGCTCCAGTGGGACTCCTGGTTTGAACAGCAGCCACAACAGCTCCTGGGCAGTTCATTAACAGAAATCAATACAAGCTGCCTTTTAAGAAAGCTTGTTCGTTGCCACACTGTGTAATCCCTTTTAGCAGAACCATCAATGCTTACAAGGTGTGCAGTAAACTACAGCAAAACCCACAAAATGGCAAGCTTACAGAAAAATATTGTTTGATTTCAGTGCAAACTTAAACCTAAATATATCAAGAGGAAGGAGGATAACTAAGAACCCGAGACAAAAGCTGTTTTGCCGTTACCTGGAGGCCCTTCTTCTCTATCTTCTTCTGGAGTATCTGAAGGCACTTGGTGAAATCTGTGAGGTTCTGATCCATGGTCTCAATTAACTCACATCCCTAGTGAAGAAGCAGCAAAACAGAGAGAAAAAAGAAAGTCAGTCATGTTTCAATTTGGTGAAATTAACGGCAGTCAACAACCCTTAAAGTGTCTGCATGGAGACGCAGAGTTAAGTAACAGACTATTACCCTCACTCAGTGCAGAGACCACAGGACCCAGCTGAACAAACCATTAGGAAACAGCAGTTTGATGGGCACAGGAGGAGATATTCAAAGCCCATGGAGTCCAAATGTGAGTTTGGATAAGTGGGGCCTACCATGCTCTGCTGGACGGACACGTGCAAGATGCAGCGAGCCCTGGGTGATGAGTAACTTCTAGGATTAGGTTCCAGGAAAACTCCTGTCCTCTCTGGTGGTACCATTGCTACATTTCTTCTACATATATTCAAAGGGTATAAATGTAAGCACACAGAAGCATTCAAGCCTCCCAGTGGTGTTGTACTAGTTAATTTACATGATACCACAACTTCCTTGCAACAGGGTAACACGGACGAGAGCGTGTTAAGTGGAGAAGAGCAGGAGTACAGATTGCTTAAATTAAGAACTAACACAAGTCTTGAAGCTCTGATAAAAAGCTGAGTAAGGAAAAGCAGAGTGTATCTACCACATAAAGTCACTATTTAAAGAGGATTCAAGGACACATAACACCAGTGCACCATCGTAAATTACAATAAGAACCACACACGCTGGATTTAGAGGTTCCCTCTCCGACCACTTCAAGGCCCCCTTAAAAGCCCCCCAGCTTCTTTGTCTTTATGTGACAGAGTTTATGTTTCTGCTCTACACAGTAACAACTGCTAAGAGAAAAGCATCAGACTGAGAATCCTTGCCTGTGTGCATATTAATTTGCTACATTAGGAAAAAGCCCAACATGTTAAAGCTGCCTCTAACTTACTGGTAAAAACCAAGGTATGGAGGACAGAATTTTCCAGATGAGGGCATGGATGCAGTTCAGTAGCTGCATGCAACAGAACAACGAGTCTCCAATAGGAGGACATACACTGTCACTGGAATGCTTCTCTGCACAGCTGGAAGGCACACAGCATCAAACAAGCCATCGTGCAGTGGGGGATTTGGATGAAATGGGAGAGATACGGGAGGAGGTGACGGCATGCTCCTTATTACACCCCGGCTCCTCCCTCCTCACAAACTTTCCAAAGAAAACCTGGTCAAAAGTAGTAGCCTGTTTGATTCCCAATATTGCTCTAAATGTCTTTTCAAGTACTAATAACAGCCCGCAGATGAAAAGCATGATAGAGCTGCACCAGCAGGTGGGATCAAAGCCCTCCCTCGCCTCTAGTCCCACCTCCCTGTCACAGCAGGGCCACCCGGAGCAGGTCCCACAGGAATGTGTCCAGGTGGGTTCTGAACGTCTCCAGAGACGGAGGCTCCCCCACCTCTCTGGGCAGCCTCTGCCAGGGCTCTGCCACCCTCACAGTGAAGAAGTTCCTCCTCATGTTTAGATGGAACTTCTCATGTTCAAGTTTGCGCCCATTCCCTCTTGTCCTCTCACTGGGCACCACTGAAAAAAGCCTGGCCCCATCCTCAGGAGGGAACTCTGGCAGCAGTAACCAAAACCAAAACTTGGCTGAATAGCGGTATCCTCCAACTGGTTGCTCACTGTCTGCACCTTCGACACCTCACACACAGCAACGTGGCTTAGTGATGTGTTTTTATCAGTTGGGTTGATGGTTGGACTAGATGGTCTGAAAGGTCCCTTCCAACCCAGACAGTTCTGTGACTCCAAGTGCTGCTGTAGATCACATTAAAAATGTTGATGGTGTGCCAGCACTAAAGCCACAGCTGCCTTAGGATTAAACTGTGATATCTCGTTCTCTTTCCATACCAAGCAGGTAACCAGCTCTGGAGTTGGCAGGGATTTTAGATATGCTTTTTTTGCCACAATGGCAAGGAGGGCGGTGTGGTCAGCCCCTGCTGGAGAAGGGGACAGGGAGCAGCTCTCCCGTCCTCCTGCAGCCTCTTGACGACCTCGCTGCAATTAACGTCTGTGCAGTTCACGTTCGCTGCCGGCAAGAGAGCTTTAGCTAATTCTGTTGCTTCTGACATATCAAACCCAATATTTTATACCACAGAACTGGAGAACGATTCAAATGCAGCTCTTGTCAACCTTGGCCGGATTCCCAAATGGCAAAAATCTTCAGGACAGAGCTTTCCGATGTGGGCAGGGTTTAATGAGAGGACACAGTAACAATTGCAAGCTGGGCAATAATGCCCCTAGTTTTATAGATGCCTGCTCAACTTAATAGCATTAACCTTTGATAAGAAAGTGAAAAAAGCCAAACAAATTTAACATTAGGAAAGGTTAGAAAAATCAATACCACACAGCAGGAAAGAAACAACAGATTGCATCTGATGACGATGTAACTCTGCTGAGTGATAGGATGAGGCACACAGAACCGGGCTTCGGCTGTTCTGTCTTATTCCAGCAGTCAGAGGAGGCACGCTGCCAACGGAGGAGTGTGCCAGACACACCTAATGGGATTATTGAACCCTGTATTTCAGACAGACACTGAAGCCAGACAGGCACTGAAATGTCAATCTGAACATCTCAGCACTTCTCCCGCCTTTAGGAATATTATGCACCCCAGCACGTGGTGTCTGAAGAAGGCTGCGTGCAGATGTCCATCCCCCGATGTCCTTATTAATCTCTCATTAGAGGAAAGGAATGTTTGTTCTTTCTCTAGGCTTTCTGAGCATGAGAATACAATTAGGTCAGAATGCATAAAATATCCTAATTAGTACTCTACCTCCAAGACCCTCGATGGCAAGCTGTTTGAGCCCATCTTCTGAAGCCTGTGCCTGCCCGTGCTCACTGAGCACACCAGTGACGCCCAGTTCAAGCTTTTAACAATTTCTCTTGCTCTGATGCTCAGTTTCAAGGTATCAATCTCAACACAGATGCACTTACATGTAGTGTTAGTGGCAGACACAGGAAAGCCGTATCTCCTCAAGTCAAAAGAGAAGGCAGCAGAGTTCACAGAACCTCTCAAAACCACAGGGGAGAGGAATAAAGTTTAAGGAAGTTGTAGAAATTAACTGGTGCTTCTAAACACTGTCCTTCCCTAGGCCTCACCTGCTGAAACTGTAACGCACCCAGTCAGCCCCAGTGTCTCACAGACCAGCTAAGGAAGAGCTACAGATTCACAGAACTGTTTCAGTCAGAAGGGACTTTACACAGTTAGCTAGTCCAGCCTAGATTCTATGAACCCCTTGCTCAGGAGGAGGTGAGATGAGCTCAGGTTGCCAAAGGCCCATTCTAGTCCAGGTGGAGTACCTCCAGGGATGGAGACTACACGTCCCTGGGCAATCTCCTCCAGTGATCGACCACTCTTGAGAAATTTTCTTTCCCAGTGTGAAACTGGGATCTCCTGTGTTGCAAATTGTGTTTGTTCCTTCTACTCCTGTTTCTGCTTACCTTAAAGAAGAGTCTGGTTCTGTCTCCTCTCTGCCCTCCCATCAGGAAGGGGAAAACAGCAACAGGATCTCCCATTCACCTTCTTTCCTGAAGGCTGAACACACCAGCTTCCCTCAGCCTTTTCTCATGCATCACACACCCCTGAATTCCCTAACACACATTTCCCTTCCCTGTGCTATGTATGCGTGCAATATTTCCACCCCAGAGAGCCCAAAGGGGTTGAAAAACAACCATCAGAAAGAGCACACATGGATCCAAGCAAAGCATTGCTCTAACCAGGCACGGATGAACAGAAGGGGACCCCAGGGTCTTACTGGGGGTCTTGCACCAGGTCCAGCCAAGGGGGTAAGTATTTGGATGTATAATCAGAAAACTCTAACAGATGTTCTGTTCTACCACCTTGTCTGTAATAGGAGGGTGGTGGTGAGACCCCGGCTCTCAGTCAGAAATTAAAAACCTAGTCTGGGAAATGTTTCTTGCAGAGATCATCCAGACAGTGGTTTCTTTACTGGCAGTCCGGTGTTTCACTACTGATCCAAAAAAAGAACTCTTCCAGAATGGAAACTCAGTCTGGCATGGGATAAGGGAGCAGAGCTGGATGTTACAGGAGGTTTCTGAAAACATTTAAAGAGACAGGATTGGAGAAAGACAGAACAAGAACATTCAGCTGGAGCTACTGGTAGGTATTGCACAATACCCAAGCTGCGTGAATTTCCTAAAGGCCATAAGTGATTGGAGAACGATACAGTAAGAAGGCACGGAACCACAGAGCTGGGCATCTCTGCAAATTACCAGCCAGCAACAGATCAGGGCATTGAATAATTTTTCATTTTGGGAGTAGAATGCACGTGTGGAAGGCCAAGCAGCCCAGCTCACTACTGAGTTTCAAACACTGCTGAACCACAAATGTTCAACAGTTTTTTGGTTTTTTTTTGTGATCAGTTTAATACCATGAATTGCCTTTTCATTTTTGCAGTACAGACCAAAACGAATATGTGTAATTGGTGAAAATAATTCTGGACATTTAAATAGCCTAAAATATGTAATTAAGTGAAATGCAATTTTTTAGTTTTTGGACTCAGATTTGGCTGGCTGCTCAGCATCAGCACAGAGCTAGTACAGTACAGATTGCTTGGCCCCCAGTTCTGGGTTGGATGATGTTTTGGATCATCCAGTTGCACATTAAGTGGCACTGCCATTCGGATTAACTAAAAGGAAGTTGAAGCATATGCCCTGGAAGGCAGATAACGGCAATCCACACTCCAGTGACAGCCCCATTACTGAGAAAAAACAAGGACGTTGGGTTTTGACCATCATTTCTAAGCCTACATAACACCACTTGATTTATTAAACAAGTACGATCTGCTGGCACTAAACAAAGTCAGTAAATACATGTAAACATATGCACACCTCCTCCAGTGAAAAGCTGCATGAACTTGTCAAATTCGACAAGTGTTACAAAAAAAGGACTCTGTAGTTGAAACTTTGACTGCAGCAGCTGCAGCCTCTCCTCCCTTCCCCGCTTTCTATTTTGATAGGATCTTTTTCAAAGTAAATAAAACGCTCCCTGTCTCTGCTTTTAATGAGACAGCATGTGGCTTCTGGTGGAGGACAGCGTTTTTATAGCAGGTATTTGATGCTGAGAGAGCAGCAATGAAAGAGTTCCTCTGCATTAATGAGGTTGCCCCTTTCAAAGGAAAAGCTTATTGTTCGTGAAATCCTGGCAATTATGTTCATAAAAATGAACAAAATACGAGGCCAGCACCAAAGAAAGCCCAGATGCCTGCCTTGCCACCGATAACAAACTGAAAACCAGAAAACCAAAGGTTTCTAAATCTAAGAAACCGAACCCAAGCATAAACCCCCAGATATTAAAAACCAAACCAAACCAAACCATTCCCCACCAAATAAAGAAACCACAAAACCCAACAGCAACAAAACACCAAAAAACTCCAACAGCACAACTGACATCCCACTTCCTGGATAAATACAGAATTTATCTGTACTGGCCCAAATGCTTCTGACTTACTGAGTTTGGTGGATGAAAGCAAACATCTTATGGTGAGAGCAGAGCTGCAGCTCAGGTATTGATTACTGAAAAGAATTAATTGAGTTCAGGCCCCAAACGTGAGCTAAACTCACCAAAACATGGTACTTCCTCACAGAGCTCTGTCTATACATAGAAGAAAAGTATGAAGGGATTCAAAGGGTTTGATTACTGACAGACAGCAAACTGGAAAGAGAAATATTCTCTTATTGTGGGTAAAGTTCCCGAAGTTGTCCCACCAATTCAGTGGCTCATTTTTCTTTCTTGGTATTGGTGTATTAAAGACAGTAACAAGATGAATCCCAAGACTGATTCGGTGATATAAAAATCCAGGACATATGCTTTTGCTGAATTAATTCCAGCATTTGCTGTGTTCTTCAGAAATCCTCAGGAGGTCTGTCAGATTTGGGGGGAAAACCCTGGAACGGTGCTTCTGGCAATAATCAACTTAACTTTCCAATAGTGAACAAGTATTGAGAATTATGTTGGTATCAACATTCAAGTTAGGTCCATCCTCACCCTACATTATTTAACAAGATTTAATCTATCAATTGCCAAATCAGCCAATAAAGTAGTTAAAATTAAATACACACTCTCCCCACAACAGATGCAAATCCCGCCAGGTGACATTAAATAGACTGTTAAAAACCCACAGAAGAACAGCAACACAACCATTGTAAAATACAGCTTTGCCTCTAGACTATTTATTATCACAGAATAAACATTTAAAAAACAAGCAAACAAAAGAACCACCTGCACTCTTTATGTTCAATGATTAGAAATACAACCAGGAAACCCTATGCCTGGATTGTCTGGTTTTTAGAGTCAAGCTGGTTTCACCAGGGTGACAGAAGGATCTAACCGGATGATCCAAAAGAGAAAACACCACATTATCCTCTAAAAGAAAGGCCGTGTTTTCAGCAGGCTGGCACCATCAGCTCAACTCAGAAACCAGTTGTGGTGTTATTCTTAAATAGTGTGACACAGGCAGCCCTCAGACACACAACCACAGAATTGTCATGGTTGGAAGGGACCTCTGAGATCATCAAGTCCAACCATACACACACACACCACCAAAACCCCCCCAACACCCTCCCCACACACACACCTGCCTAAACGTGCTTTTAGTCAGTTTATTAATTTTTCTTCCCCCTCCCGAAACTGGTGAATGCTGCCTTTCATTCACCACGTGATCAGTTTTGGGTGGTTTTCCTTTTTCTAAATTCCAGTCACTTTCAGACGGAAATTGGAATCAAATTAAAATGCACACAGTCCCGTTTCACAGTTTTAAAAGCAATGACCAATTTTCATTAAAGTCTAGGACAGGCGGGATCGTTCTGTCTCATCAAACCCAGTGCAGTGCTGCCACAGGACACACGTCAAGAAATCTTTCTCCTAAACTTCCCAGCACCCACTTTAAAATCACTCAGGCTTCTTGTTCCCAGCTCCGGTCTCCTGGAAGGCTCGTTCCCCCAGTGACTGACAGCATGCTTCTAATTTGCAGCTTGATTTTATTTGAACAGATTTTAAATCAATATTTTTTATTTTCTCCAGCCCCAGACCCTGTTTAGCTCCTTTAAATATTTATTTTACTTTAATTTCATTAGGCTAAACAAGACAAGCTCCTTCACCCTTTTTTCACAGAAGAGGCATGTTTTGAGCCCGCTGCAGGCTCAGGTGCATGATTTTGGGAGAGGGAGTATTGAAGCTGCACACAGTGTCCTGGGGGTGGGATGGAAACCTCCCCCAGTGGCACTGAATGAGATCCCACTATGGCTGGGAGTCCGTCCTCCGTGGTGGGATCATCTCTGCTCCTGCTGGTGCCCATGCTGTGGGTCAGCAGGGCTGCACCTCCTGCCCCTGCTGCCTGGCTCTGCTGTTTGGAGTCTCCTGACCTTGCTTTTATGTCCCAGCCAGGATGCTGGCAGGAGGGTCAGAGGGCTTGGAGCTGTCACCTCCTGGCAATGACAGTGATTGTCACTCCCATGTGCTCCTTCCCATTAGCTGGTGGGCTTTTCCCCAACTTTTACTCTGTCCTCTTTCCCAAAAACTTCAGACAGGTATTGCTGTGCCATGGGGTGCCAAGATACTGATCTCCAATAACCACACTGCCTTCAGGGCTCAGTTTGACCACTTCATCATTCTGGGTTTTCTAGGTAACTACAGGAGCTATCAATACACACAGGTTTCCAGAAGACAACCCTCAAATCCACCAGAACTACACTGAAAATACCAGGACTGCTTATTTTTTCAGAGACCGTATGCCGAAAAGTTACCTGCCACCCACCAGTGAGGCGTACCTGGAGTTTACCACTTAAATAGTGATTTTTCCCCTCGTGCCTAAAAAGGTGAACCCAACTCAGCTGTTTTTTTATAGCTGCATCATAAACGTACCCAGTAATTTCACATTAACCTTTACTTTTTATTCCTACTCTCCCCATCAGCTCATGCCTTGCAATATTTCTGTTCCGTCCCTGCCTGGCACTGAGCCCTATTTCCAGCAAAGCTGTCAAACTCTATTTGCATGCCCATAACAATTGTTTTCATTCCTCTGCTTTGCTGCAGAGGTTCTTGCACATTAGTCAAAGCGTGTCAGTCACTCTCACTGCCCTCACCCAACTCTCTAGCCGGGTGTGTTGTCCAACCACCGCTCCAACCCACATTAACGGTACTTCCCCCGTTCCACGCTCTAACCCCCAGTTGTGTCTTTATCCTCTACTAAATAAAGCAATCTTGTATGCTACGGAGACATGAATAAGCTTATCTAATGACATTTTGCATTTAAAAGTGAACTGATTTACTGGATGCACGTGGCTGAACTCAGTAGCCAGAGATAATATTGATGGTTTCTCATCACCAAGCCCTGCCGCGCTCCATGAATAGTGCTTCTCACCACCTCATCCCTCATTTTTATTCATACACTGAAAGAGGAAATAAACCATCCTACTTTTTTCAAGCCTAAGCATTGAACTGAAGTCAGATGACTACAATAAAATTATAATAATAATAAAAAAGAAAATCTCTGGGTCTACAGCAGACACCTATAAAAAGCTCCTTTAGCTTCCTCTAGCCCCAGAAGCTCAGCTAGTAACGTGCCCAGTCCTGTCTCTGCCCCTTAACCTTCCAGCAGCTCACACTTCATGATTCACTCTACTCTACTCTGGTGACTACATGATCCCCAGAGGTCCCTCCCAATCCCACAGCATTCTGTGATTTTACGATTCTGTAATACTTGTGCCGGGTATTACTGCCCCAGCTGGGAATTCCTGTACTTCCAGCACTGGGTTTGTACCGAGCGCTTTGCTGTGGAGAGAGGGCTGGAATAACGGCTGGCAACGGTCCTTGTGGTCCCGTGTCCTTTCCCGGCCTCCATGGCAACTTGTTGGGATCCTGCCTCAAAAATACGTGAGAGATAAAATGTCAGCCTTTGCCCAGATGACTGGGCAGCATAACAGTGCTCACAGGGATGTGTTCCTGTTCTGCCTTCAAATCAAACGTGGGTGTATTTCTTGGGACTTGAAGATCCATTTCCTAGTGGGAATTTCAACAGGGACAGCAGTGGAGCATGTTCAGGCATCAGAACGTGCTCTGCATCCTGTGTTTATCACAAGATTTTGGAGCAAATAAAAGTACTCATCAATACCCAATGTACCTGCAGAGGCTCTTTTCTGATCTAGCATCAGTGGTTGCTTACGCAGCTGAATGGGGGGGAAGATCTCCAGAGTGATCCAAAAAAATCTTGTCTTCAATAAGGTTATACACACAATATATGGAGCTCATGCCAGACTGGGAGTGGGGCATGTGCTGGGAAGAAAGGGGGAATATCATACTGCAGCTCTCCTTTTATTATCCCACTGATGGGACACAGTGGGAGGGAAGGGGGGGGCGCGTCTGAAGCTCCTTGAAGTGGTCAATGATGGAATCAACTCACGTACGCTCCAGCATTTATAGTTAAAATAAGTTTGCCTTGATCTTGGAAGAAGGAAGTGGGGAATGTTCTCAAATGTTTTTTGTCATTTGTTGAGTCTTCTGGACAAACCAACTTCTTCTCAGCCCGGTCAGGTACAGATTCTGCACAGATTCTGCATATAATGACTGAGTTCAAACTGTTCCACATGCTTCAGTCCTTATGCTGCTCCCAGCGAACTGTCCTGGTTGGGGTTTGCAGCTGAGCAGGGCCATTCCAATGGTCTGGGAAGAGTGAGAGAGAGTCACAGCATCACAGGATGCTGTGGGGTTGGAAGGGGCCTCTAGAGATCATCTAGTCCAACCCCTGCCAGAGCAGGTCCACCCAGAGCAGGTCGCACAGGAACGTGTCCAGGAGGGTTTGGAATGCCTCCAGAGATGGAGGCTCCCCCACCTCTCTGGGCAGCCTTCCCCCTGCAAACACCATTTGAATAATGATTAAAATATCTAAACCACCAAAGTGTAGCAGTGCTATTCCACTGTAGGTTGAAACAGTAGACGATAAAACAAATGGAAGACAAAAATGTATGATCTTCTATTCTTCACCTGATGAAATTCCCATCGAAGCTTGGTCAAGGACAGAATAGACATAGGTGCTCCTATTTTAAATTCAGACAGAAACATTTGAAAACAATAAAAAACCCCCAAACCTTGAAAAGAACAACCCTGCGCTCATTCCCAATAAACTGAAAATCTTACATTTAGGTTAGAAAACTATGGTTTCCCTACGTGTGTGCTTATCTTCTCATACTGACTTCCTCAAAGCCCCAAAAAGTGGCAGCAGAAATGACCTGCTGATGTGTCCAGTTCAGTTTTGTATTTCTCTGCAGTTCTCTTTCCTTCCCTCTCCTGATGTTGCCTTTATTTTTCTCTTTCAAAATGTTTACTTTTTTCCACTTTTAAAGAGTTTCTTCCTTTTTCTCAGTTTCCATTCCTCATTTTCCTCTCCCCTGACACTTTGTTTTTCTCTCTCAGCTCACTTCATCACACGGGGGACTGTTCCCAGCTCTAATTATCTCTCCCCATCTATTTGACATAAGGAACTTTTATTATATTTTTAATCAAAGACTTTCCCAGCTTCTTCAAACGAAGGAATCCCAACAGCACTCCAGAGCACCAGCTAACTCACACTGGTCCTGAGACTGGTCGGATCTCAGCTGAGCATCCCACAGTCAACTTATCAAACCTTCACCCAACCCTCTTGGGGAATAGAATCAAAGCAGAGAAAAACCCCAGAGCTTCCAATGCTTACTGACAGCAGTGGTAACAGCAGGACACAGAACGAACATCACAGTCAGGAAATACAGAAGACAAAAATAAAAGGAGCAGATAGCACAGAGGTAAACAGGAGAAATGTGGCAGTTTGCCTTTTTCTGTAGTTAAAGCTGCCAGAACTTGAGCTCCTTCATTCCCCCCACCCCTCAGCGATGGTATTTCTGGCACTCGTGGCCACCTTTCAAAAATTACAGCTGAAGCTGAATTTCCCTCTGGTGAATGTGAATGCAACTTTTATAATCCGGCACTACTCATGAGTGCAGCTACAAAAACAAATTTTGTATTTTGCACGTTTTGGACAAAATCAAAATTCGGAAAGGAAAAACAACTCTGTGCTCCTGAAGCTGCACTTGACTCTTCCCATTAGACTCCACCTCTGTCTTGTATCACATCAAAACTCCAACTAACCTTACACTTCCATGGCTAAGTAAATTCATACAGGCAAATTCCAATTTGGCAGCTTTAGCTCACACTCTGTTTCACTGACAGGCTACAAAGGCATTTAACTTTTCTACCTGAACAACAAGCACCACATTCTCTTTATTTTCCACTCGAGAGTCCTGTAGAGCTCTCATCCACCTGCATCAGCACGAGGGCCCAAACCCAGCCTTCTGGCATCTGGATTCACATCCTTGAGCTTTCAGAGTTGTGTTGCTGCAGGTGAAATGCAAGCACCATGAGGGCAACGGGATGGTACGTCAGCACGTGGCAGCCCTGCATCACACATCTCAACTCGTTGTGCCTTTGGAAGGTCACAGTCACCGCAAAGACAAAGAAGGAAAGTTTATGGTGGCCTTGGTGAATCTCCCTCTGGAGCTCGGGGGTCAGGGAGAATAGTCTACAGAATACTTTCAAAGCAAGGGAAGGCACTCGTCAAAATGCTCACTACAGGTCCCCAGCAAACGTTCCTACTTGGAAATGAGCAACAAACTGCAGCTTATCATTCTCCTTCTGAAATAAGAGCTGCTTGCTCTTTGGTAAGGTACGCCACAGCATCATTCCCACAGGCCACAAAACCTTCTTAAAATACATAAAAATCATACCATTGGGGCTTGGGGGATCTTTTTCTTGGTTACTGATGAGGTTTGTGTTCCTGTTGACGGCCGGGGTTACGCTCTGGAGAGCTGATGGGCTCTCCCACACCACAACCAAGCGTACAGGCCCCACAGAGCACTGGGGCTGGACGTGGGGTTTGCAGCAACGTTTGATGAGCTGCTTCATCAGAAACTGCATCCAGTTCTTCATTAGAGTCCTGCCTCCAGTGCTGGGCTCCCCAGTTCAACACAGACAGGGAACTACTGGTGAGAGTCCAGTGCAGGGCAACAAAGATGCTGGAGGGATCAGAGCATCTCCCTGATGAGATCCCCCTCTTGGTGGGGTCTGGAGCACCTCTGCCACAAAGGTAGATTAAGCTGTCACTGTTTAAAACACCTTTTTTCCCCTTTTTTCTTTTTTTTGTTCCTTGCACTGGAAATGAAGTTAATTCAATACAGTTCTTTTTTTAAAACTTTTCTGTTACGTTCTCTATCACAGGCTGATGGATCAGAGTAATGACCTCTTCCAGAGATTAACACCAGATTAATTTTTTTAAAACTCTTGGAAGTAACTCAAACGTCTATTGCAATACAGACTCTACCCTTTCCCTTCCTTGGGCCATAACCAGTGAAAGGGAGAAATAAATCTCGTACTGCAACATCATATTAAACTGAAATTGGATGCAAGACTGAAATACCAGCAGCATAATTCCTGTTATATAGCGCACTGTTTTCTTGCATATTCTACTGTCAGGCAGCGGAGCTTCAGCTGAGGCCCTTCTGAGGAGAAAGAAAACAACTCGTAACCTGCAAAGTGTCATTTCAACCTAAGCAAAGGAAAGACAAACCACCTCTAATAAAGTTTGATCTCTTAATTTCTATATACTGTCTCCCAAAGCTCCATAACAAGCAGAAAAATACTGCAAAGGAAAATAGAGTAGTTCGGTGGGTTTTTAAGGAATGAGAACTTGGTCAAATTGCATTCTTTATCCCAGATAAATTAAGACTTGACTCAGGTCCTCATAAACATACACAGTGACTCCAAACGACCTCACAACTCGCTGAATCTCAACAATATATTGATCCTGTAACACAAGCAGGACTCAGCTGTTGTGATGTGCAACTCCAGGAGATAACACAAGGAACACACATCACTTACAACCACGCAGGGCTGTAGAACTGAATTTGTGGGGCTTTTTTTCACAAATCTCATCTGCATTTAAAACAATTTATTGTTTTCTGGAAACTGCTACTTTGGGGAAAGTGCAGAGTGATGTTCAGAACTGGACAGAGGCTCTGCTTTTCACCGGCACATCAGAACAACGCTGCGTAAGCCCAGAGTCCTGCGATCCCTCACTTCAGGGAAGACTCTTTTCAGCAGGACTTCCCAGATATATACATACATCAACTCAGCAGGACACAAAACATCTGTAAAGGCTGTACTTTTCCTCAGGAGTCCATCAGGGAAGATGTTAAGCAAACTCCAGCCTCATGTGGGTGCCAGCCACACGGGAATCAGGGGAGGTTGATCTTTATCATGCTGTATTTCACTCAGCAAAAGGCATCTGAGGATTTTTCTGGAAGTTTTATCCTACTTTCTAGTTGCTATAATCCCCAGTGACATGCAATCTACTTCTTAAGCTGGTGCTACACAAGCGCAGCTTCCACAGGCCGAGGGCAGTGCAGTTTACTCTGAGCACTTGTACATTCCCAGGCAGAGCACCAGCCCTGAGCTTGGAAGGTGCTTCTCAACTGAAGCCTCAAAGAAACCAATGGAGCCAGAACCATTTAATGACCAAGGGGGCACTAATGGGTTGGATCCTACAATGCTCTATCACACATAAACTCATCAAAGAGATTTAATTTACCTTGACCTTGTAGTACTCCTTGACTTCAGGCCGAATGGAATCAAAATCCCCGCTGATGTAATCGGGCAAGAAGCTGAAAGGAAAGCAATGAGCAGTGAAATGAAAAATTAATCCATCTTACTACATTTAATATTTATTTTTTCAAGAGCACTAAGGGGCTCAAGCATTAATCTCTCAAGGGAATAGGAGTTAGTTAAAAGCCTGTTAACACAAGGGTTGATGTGAGGTGATGCAAAATAAGGTAACAGACAAACTGTGAAACTGTAAAATCTAGTGTCCCTTCTTTCATAGAATCTTCATGGTTGCGAAGGAACCTCTGAGATCACCGAGTCCAACCACACACACAAACACAACCCACTCCCTCCTCTCGGCCACTAGAGCATGCCCTCAAGTGCCACGTCTACATCTTTCTTAAACACTTCCAGGGATGGTGACTCCACCACCTCCCTGGGCAGGCCCTTCCACTGCCTGACCACCCTTTTTCCTAGGTCTTTCTAGGTCTTTTCCTAGAACAGCATCAGTTCTTCTCTTCGACAAACACCAGAAACAATGAAAATACATAGAAGTGCTCTTGATGAACTGAAAGTATTTCCCTCATCAGTGAATCTCGGCCTGCACCATCTGCTTCACAAACATCAAAAATTTCAGCTTTATCTTCAGAGTGGGGAGTAGGACTGGGGAGGTGATTGTCCCCCTGTCCTGGGCACTGGTGAGGCCCCAGCTCCAGTGCTGGGTCCAGTTTGGGGCCCCTTCCCACACAAAAAGACATTGAGGGGCCTGATTCAGGTAAGCAGAATTTAGTCAAAGCTCTTCTCCTCTCCAATTACGGTAAGCAAAGAAGAGTGTGGAGAATTGTTCTAGACTGAGTGACCTCAGAGGTCAGCACTAGCTGACATAGAAAAAGGGGAAATAGTTGAGAGATATATTGGGAAAAAAACCCACACTGAAGTAATTTAAGAATATTTTGTAATAATTGGGTTTCACCTGCTTGCTTTGGTACACTTTTGTATTTACTCTAGGGCACAGAACAGCCCATGAGAAGAGGTTCTGGAGAATTTCCTATCAAGCTTACTACTACGTGAGGGGTAGAAATTACATCAGAAAAGAAGTAACAAGGCATGTCCCTCCATAAAATTTAAAAGAGCAGTCCTTATTTAAAGTAGGGATTAAAACCAGGGATTAGATTAGTCTAACCCATGTGCTCCTACCCTCTGTCCTCAAGCTCCTGAATAATTCCTGTTCTGTGGCATAACAACTGAAGATGACATATATTTCAGTGACATGTGCTTCATATCCTTGAGTGGAGGAGGTTATCTTTGTGCCCATGGTGGCAAAAGATGTCTTTAATTCCTTTTCCAACTGCAATTTAAAATTTTCATTTCTAAACAGCCCAGAAGACGCAGCCTACTGAATTTCAGAGCCATGTTTTACAAGTCTCATTAGCTATTAATTATCACTATGCAAATAAGGTCATGACCAGCTCGACTGCCTTGGTTCTCTGCTGCTTTACCCCGACATTCTCAATAGCAAGTCAGCCCCATAATCCTGATAGAAAAATATAAAATTCATGTGAGATCAGCTTAGTCTGGAGCTTTCAAGCAGCACAACACCAGGAATGGAGCAACAAAACCCCAGGGAGGCTTGAGCCAGCCCATGTTCTTCCTTGTCACTTCTCATTCTCTTCCCTTTTTGGGGAGTTGGTTTGGTTTGATTACCTTATTTTTCTTCTCATTGGGCTTGTTAGAGCCATATGACATCCATCTAAAATGTGGAGTCAGGAGGGCAAGGAGACTGGCCATAGAAGACCGCTTATTTTTCATGTACATAACTTAAAAACCAACCAACCAACCAAAAAAATAAAATAAAAAACCCCAAACCAAAACCGTGGAGTTCTGATATGAAACCTTTAAAGGAAACTGCCCTGTTTCTCAGGGGTTTTGAGATGGATGCCAGCTAGAGGATTTATCCAAACTGGATAAAGGTTGAATGTTGACTCAACAGTTTTATGAACTCCCAGGATATTGGGCAGGAGAGCAGGAATAAAAGATTCCAACAAGTTTGCCATAGTTTCAAGATATATTGATGAAATGTTATAGTAGCAGTACCAACAGTCATCGACTCTTACCATAGACAAATATTGCAAAATAAATAAAAGCTACTGAAGCTCTAAGGTTCCCGTGCTACGTAAGCACAACTCTGCCTTCTGCCTTCAAGAAAGCCATCTAACAGAGGCAGCTTAATTCAAGACGTAGTTTTATTTTAAAATATTCAGCACTAATGAACAGCACGTTAAATTTAAACCATCAGAATTCCTGGTTCTTTATTCACTCACTTTAGGAATCCATTGTGGAGTGGTAAATATGCCTTTCCACGCAATTATGAAGAAGGAAAAAACCCACCGCACCACACTTCAGCAGTTTGGGATAAAAAACCCGTGCTGCCTCCTTAAATAAATTCCTCTGGCATAACTGTTCAGTTCCATCATTAATTCCAAGTTACAGTTTCCTGGTACTATTGACTTTTCTTGTGCTGTAGCTCCTTTAGCACATAATCGTCTGCAATTAACCTTTCTCAAACAAATGTTAACAGCAGAGACACGAACGTTTAGAGGCAGCACCTGCGGTACCCTCTGCTTCCCTGGGTCACAGCACACAGCCCACACAGACAGGCTCTGCGTGGCCCCAGCTGGATCCCTCCAGGACACACAGAGGGTTCCCTATCCTTTTTTTGCAGTGCCAAAAATACATTTCCAACCCAGTGTCTTTTGCCCCAGAGTACTGGACACACACAGGCTGCTTCCCAGGAAAAAAAACCAACAAAACACTGGAAATAAAATGCTGCAGACTTAACATGAACTCAAGTCATTGAAGTCAGTTTTAACTTTTATAAGGAACCAGTAGTTGGGTACACCAAAGATGAAGCACTTGAGCATCACTTGAGGATAAATACTAAAGTCATAATTGAACAAAAGAAAGCATAATAGACAAAAGTTAATGCCCCAAACTCTCCAGTTGCTCACTGCTAAGATGCATTTTCAGCTTGGCCTCCTGGCTGTCTGTCTTGGTTAGAAGGGGGAGGGAGGGCTTTCACATCATAAAGGTGTTAAGCCTGTTTAAATCTGTCAAAAGGATCCTGAGAACTGCTGTGAAGATCGAATTGTCTTTTTAACTCCTAGAGACAGGTACAGAAAATAGATGCCATTTATATTTTGTCTCAAAGCAGCAAACTCAGATGCCCCATCAAGATGTACAGAGGTGAGTTCCTGGGGAAAGGAGAAATGTCAGATTGCAAGATATACTCAAAATTAATGCCTACTCAGTCTATAAATACCTTCCTGCAAATAACTGCAGAGGATTGTGTGCTCAAGGAGCTACAGCAGAAGAAAAGTCACACTTGAAGCTCAGAAGCCAAACACCAAGTACCAACACAATTAGTACAATTCAGACTGACCATAAAACAGCATTTTGGTTTTGGTTCCGTTTGAACAGACCACATGAACCCACAACTTATCATCATCAGACATTTAAAAAGAACAGTCCTTACCTCTTCCACACTCTGCTTCCCAACCACGGTTCCCTGAAGCCAGCTACCTTTCTCTGCTAGCTCCATGGTTCCCATCACCGATATTTCCATCCACAAAGCCTCCCTTAGCATTATATTGTGAGCGGGGGGACCATCCCCCTGCCCTGGGCACTGGTGAGGCCCCACCTCCAGTGCTGGGTCCAGTTTGGGCCCCTCACCACAAAAAAGACACTGAGGGGCTGGAGCAGGTCCAGAGAAGGGCAACGGAGCTGCTGAGGGGTCTGGAGAACAAGTCTGGTGAGGAGAGGCTGACACGGTGCTTAGAGACACCGTTGTATTGATGGTTTTTATCAGAACTACTTTGATGATTGGACTAGATGATCTTTAAAGTCCATTCCAACCTAGAATATTCTATGATTCTAAACTACGAATTCAGGAAAAAATAGAACCAACAAAAACCCACAACCCTAGTTACCCATCTATTTTTCAATGGCCTTAATAAACCCTAATGTTCATTACCCAATTCCTTACACAGAATGTAATTCCCAAACATCTGTAGATTACAGTAAATCCAGATGAGATTTAAGCTTTTTTTCTTTCTTAAAAAAAAACCAAAAAACAAAAAACAAAAAACCCCCCAAAACAAGCTCACTGCAGATCTGTTTCCCAAAGAATGCAGGTACATGCACACGTCAGGCCATACACAGCAGTCTGTGTGATCCTGCCAGAATTCCTTACACAGCCTGCTATCAACCCTCTGGCTTACAGCTCTGTGGTTAAAAATACTTTGTAATATTTGGCAACCTTGGAAAACAGCCTCTTTTCTCCTCACTTTTTAAAGGCCTTGATGTTAAAGAACATAAAAGTATTATTTGCAAACGCTGTAATTTAAAGAAAAAGATTAAAGCGTGTGAAGCTATGAGGGCAATAACGCACTCGTTTATGCTTGCCTGGGATGCAGTGTCACCTTGCAAATAATAAAAAACCATCTGAAATAAATTGTAGAACATATACCTCAGCTCAAACCGCTATGCAGAGCAGAGTCAGGGGGAGATCTTCTGCAGGGGACACGCAACTGACTCCCGTTATCATTAACAACCCCCAGCAGAAACGCCCCGCCTGGAACCTTATCCCTCAGTGACAACGAAAAGTGTTAATGATGGCCACAACTCCTGCATTTTTCTTTTTAGATGTCAATATTTGCAACTGCTCTCCAGTTAACAATCAATGCAGTACAAAAGAAAATGATGCTGCAAGATTTAAGAACTGCTCCCTTTGTTTTGCTGGGTGCCCAACACCCTCCCATGTTCAGGTGAGTCCAAGGACCTGGGGGGAAAATCCAGCACACAGGACGAGCAGCTCCAGAGACTCCTGCTTAGTACCTGGGGCTTCTTGGTACTTACAAACTCAGGTGTTGCTGCGTGGACAGGCTGTATGGATGGGTTGAGGCCAGTACCCTCTCCAGCAGTTCCCTGTCCTTCTGGAACTGGGGAGCCCACAACTGGTCCCAGTGCTCCAGCTGGGGCCTCCCCAGGGCAGAGCAGAGGGGCAGGATGACCTCCCTCCACCTGCTGCTCACACTCTTCCTAATGCCCCCTAGGATGCCACTGGCCTTCTTGGCCACAAGGGCATGTTAGATGCTCATGGTCATCCTGGTGTCCCCCAGGACTCCCAGGTCTTGTTCCTCAGAGCTGCTCCCCAGCAGGTCAGCCCCAGGCTGTGCTGGTGCAGTGCAGTGCGGTGCCTTAAATGTATTCATAACATTGCTTTGGGGTTTGAGCCCTTATACTGATGATGTACATAACATTTCGCAGAGAAACAATGCCTCGAGGATTCTGAAAACCCTTGGGTTACACTGGTCCAAAACATCAGTTCATCATTTCAGGGAAGGTGAAGCACACGGCAAGGGACGAGGAGACCCAGAAGGGCAGGCAGCAGGGGGAAGGCTGCTGTCTCTGTGTGGGTGAAACTTGGTAAGACAGCAGGAGGCAGAAGTTTTATTAAAGCTTTTGGTGCTGACCTCTGCTGCAGCTCCTCTGGAGCTGATGGAGAACCAGCATATTCTGCCAGAGCATTAGCATTTCAAAAGGTGCCCGCACCTCTCGTCCAGCACAGCAGCATTAATTAAGGGAGAAAGCAGGAGATAAATGCGCATACAAAATGAGACCCGGGCTCTATCTGATGCTCAGTAACCTTTCCCAAACAGCATCCTCACTTTCATCAGATTAACTCAAGTGAGTATCCTGCCATTTCTACACAATGTAATTGTAAAATACACAACCCTCTCTCTTTCTCTGAAACCTGTGTTTCAGAAAGCACCGTATTGCAAATATCACTAGAAGTTCTTTTAAGGTTAGCACTAGTTGCGGAGGTGAAAGGGTGCCCTCAAGAGCCCTGAAAGAACTGGAGGAGAAGTCTGTAATCCAGTGGTGATCCCGTGTTCAGTGGGTGGAACAGCAGCGCGGGAGCAGGCTCTGCCGCTGGGGGAGGGATCCTGCCCACAGCAGCCCCTGCCTTCCCCCCCAACACTGTCCCCTTCCACAGAGCCCAGCTATCCCTACCAGGGGGGGCAATTTCATCCCCAAGGTCAGCAGGTTTGCAGCTCTGAACACACAGAAGCAGTTCTCACTTTCTTGAGTAAGAGTAGAAATATTTCTAAATATCATTTTAGTGAGCATAGCTCTAATTGAAATGCCTCTTATAAGCCTCTAATTAAAAAATTAAGACCCCTTTTGTACTTACCTGACATACGGATGAAATTACAAAACAAAATAAATCTGCAACTCTCCTGTACACATAAATCTAACTTAACTGGCATCCTACTAAGTTCTATTACTGTCTTTACCACTTTAATTTAGTCTTTTATTAAATTTCAACACAGTAATTAACTTTTCTTATAGAATCAGGAATAAATCTTAAGGACAAAGATCTATCTATAAATAATAAAAATGCAATGATGAGCTCTTATTGAAAGTGATTCTGCTGTATATTGTAACAGCAGCTGCTCTTCAGGGAAGGTGTTCAGGGGTCTAACACCCCCTGCCACCTGCAGCCATCTCTGCCACCAGAAGGGACGGGAAAATGCTGAGTGGGCACATCCCACCCAGCTTCACACCCACCAGCTTCAGAAATGAGGAGAAAGAGGTGAGTCAAGAATCAGACAGTCTGTATTAGTGTGCACCGATATTCCCCTAAGGGTGGCCCAAAGACCACCACAACTGACACGACCTCATGAAGTTCAACCAAGCCAAGGGCACGCTCCTGCACCTGGGACATGGCAATCCCAGGCACAAACACAGGTTGGGTCGAGAATGGCTGGAGAGCAGCCCTGAGGAGAAGGACCTGGGAGTGCTCCTGGATGAGGAGCTCCCCATGAGCCGGCAGTGCGCGCTGGCAGCCCAGAAACCAACCCCAGCCTGGGCTGCAGCAAAAGAAGGGTGGCCAGCAGGGCCAGGGAGGGGATTCTGCCCCTCTGCTCTGCTCTGCTGTCGGTCCATGGAAGGGCTGATACCAGGCAGGTTTCTCAGCTTTTACAGAATTTTACAAAATGCAGGTTCCTAGATTCATGCCTATGCTTTGCCTAGACCAAGAGCAAGGAGGTACAAGCAGTTTTCCCCATTCCTTTCTTTCAGAAGGTGGACAAAACGGTTTACAGACACAGCTTTCAGGTGCAAGATAAAATGAAAAAAAAATAATTACTTTTGAAACATAGAAGTAAGAAATCAAAACTATAACCTACTGGTAACCCATGCTTTTGTCCTCTAGATTCCTGCCATGTGTTCAAAGATGAAAATCATTCACTCTTCAGAGAAGAGAGTGGAGTTTGCCAACGTGGGAATGTCTGAATCAGCTGATCTACAGCCATGGGTGGGGGGAAAAAATTAAAAAAATAAATAATCTGCAGTTGGATTGACAACTTGTCTGTGGCCCTGTTCCAAGATCCTGCCTAATACACTTGAACGTGCTGGAATATTAAACCCCAGAAGCACAAGAACTAAAAGGAAATTCTGATGAGCTGTTAAGCAGGGTCAGGCACAGGCCTGTGTTTCTGTGGCGTTCCTGAGAGGAGTCAAAACGCGCCACGGCCTCTCCAGCACGGACGTGGCCGGGAGAGCACTTTCTGCTCTGATTAAAAATGAGATCCTGCAGGAGGGGGAGGCATGGCCCTGCTGATGGAAGCCCTCTTCAGCCCGTCAGGAATGCTGTCAGAGCCCTCAGCCCCGCTCCGGAGCTGTATTACCAGCACACGTGTGCACTGACCACTGAATCCCCTCCTGCCACAGGCAAGCTGGAGAATGAAAATGCCACTGACACCCAGAGGGATTTTATAATAGGATATGAAATAAAATAATACATTTGCAGATGATTTTGGCTTTGCCTCGTGGTACTGCATTAGACACCAAATATTCCTGGCCTCCCAGTCATTACTATTTAATTACAATGGAATACCTGTCTTTCAGACTTAATTAACCTCTGAAAGGAGTCTGTGACCTTGGGACACCCCCTCCCCTGCCCCCCCAAACTGGCTGTTAGAATATTGCTCTGCCAGGAAACATCTCCTTCAACGCTGACATTTAATGAAATGCCCAGGTTTTTATAGGGAACACTCAAAATAGGAGAAACCCGCATGTGGTCACTTAATGAACCAGAGCTAGAACATATAAATTAGAATCATAAATCTACACTAGATTAACATTAGAAGATGTCACCAGCGCTTCCCCAGAGGATGGGCTTGTTACAGCAAACAGCACTGTGGATGCTCTTCCCTAGTACCTTCACTGTGGGGCAAAGAAGAGGGAATGAGGAAACGAGGAGGGATTTCCCCATGGAATTCCTATCTGGTTAAGCCAGCAGAATTTTTCAGTGTCCAAGGACAGTCTAGCACAGCTCCAGCTCCTGTCTTTGTCAGAAAACGCTGTTCAATCTGAACCGCTGTGACTCTGACAGGAGATGGGAGAGCAGTAACCTTTTCACAGGAGGAGAGGCGGAATCACAGCCCGTGGAGCCACTTCCCTCGCCTTGCTGCAAAGCTGCCCACGATGGATCAATGCTGGCCCCTCGCTGCCAATCACAGCAGATCGATACCTCACTTGCTAGCGATGGGAGCTCTTGGAAAAGGGTTCTTCTTCATCCAGATAATTCCTCCTGAGAGCTAACACGCCCATCTATCCATGCATGCTCTTTACGTGATGCCCTCCTCTCAAAAACCACCTTATGCACAGTTTTCTTTTTTCCTAAAATTAGAGGCATCAGAAAGAAGAGAGATCGACACTCACGTCTGTCACCTTAATTAAACGTATTTGGTGTCAAACCTCACAGATGACGTTTTAAGCAAAAAAATAAAAAAAAAGGCAGGGAATTGTTTACTGACTCTTCCTTTTGCAGTTGTGTTTTTGGGACAGTTTGTCCTTCTTTCACCACTCACAATACCTCAGTGCACACAATTCTCACCTGATCTGTCAGCAGCGTTTCACACACCTGCAGCTTATAAAACCAGAAAACATCGCTCCCCACACGGATGCTGCCAAAAGAGGCAACTCACATTTTTGTCTTCACCGCTCTAGAGCCTTCCTTTCTTTGTAACGGTTGCTCCAGCAGAGTTCTCAGCTTAGTTCATTCCAGAGACTGTTCTCCTTTTTGGCTTCATGATCAAGAACCCTCTCACTCGTCCCACCCTGCTCCTCGTACCCTGTTGCTCTCCCCTCCTTTCAGTTTTCGCTTCTTAGATCGCGCCTGTGCCAACTCTCACCAAACCCATTCAGTTCTCCCAAACACCAAGGAAAAACCCCTGGTGACAGAAACCCAGAGATATTCCACGTTTCAGGGCAGGAGTGTGTAAAGGGCCTGTGATCTCAAGCCCTTGCAGTGTCTCACCTTGGCCCAGAGGAGCCACAGACACGGTTCCAGGGCTCTGTCCCGCAGCTGCCTGGCCAGCACTCAGGCAGTGGCCTGGGCTGCAACACACACCAGCTGCAGAGAAATAACAGTAAAGTCACTCTGCTGCCCACTCGTGTGTTGCAAATGTTGAAATGCAAACACTCTCAGAATGCAATTAGATTTAAAAAAGAAACCTTAGCAGAAGAACTAGAAAAAATAGTTTAAAGATAAATGGGTTCATATTTTAAAGTTTTACTTCTCATTATATTCTATAATGCATAAAGTCCGCTGTTCGCAAGCTACTCTCTTCTCTAACACTAAATTTAAACAGATTTGAAGTCTACAATTATCTGTTCTCAAAATAAAGGTGCCCATTTGAATGCAAATTGTTAAAAGTCAGAACTTCTGGCTTTCACATATTTACACAAAGAGCAGAGTTTACTGAAGAAAGAGAGTAAAGAAGAAAACCAAGAAATAAACATCCAGGAATATGTTTACGCTCCAACAATCACTAGTAAGTTCACTGAGAGAGGATTTTAGAGACAGCAAAAGCTAATCTGAATAGTTTATCTACAGGTATCACTCGTGGTCAGTCCCATGACGCAATATGCTGTAATCTGGAACTACCTGGAAGGGGTTATATCCTCTCTCTCCAGAAATTGTCTAGACTGTGGGGGGAAAAAAAAGAAAAAACCCCAAATGGAAAGAGGTGCTATAGGGCTGGTAATCCTTCCCTAAATCTCTGAATTTAGGGCAACAGTGAAGATCAGCCAACTTCAAGGTAATCTATTACTACCCTTTTTGAGATGCTGCTAGCACACTATTTCTGTGTTCCCAGACTGAATGCTGACCTTGGAATCTCTGGCCTAACAGAGCTTCTTCCACACCTAAGCTCGCTCTTGCCATGTTCAATATAAAGTTCATATTTTAAATGTTAAATGACAAGTACCAGGCGCAAAGACCCAGCCTGGGTGGAGGTTTGCAAGAACTTCAGAGTTTTGCTTTGTTTCAAGCGCAGGAAAACTCTCACCCGCCAGCCTGCCCCAAACACTTGTAAAAAGTATTGCTCCATAAAAGCTCTGCCTGCCTAATCCTTCATTTCTATT
Organism: Thinocorus orbignyianus; assembly: GCA_013400375.1. Lineage (NCBI taxonomy): Eukaryota > Metazoa > Chordata > Aves > Ciconiiformes > Thinocoridae > Thinocorus > Thinocorus orbignyianus. The sequence goes on from VXBW01001560.1 coordinate 476,258, forward strand.
GATATTCAGAGATCCAAAAGAAACAGAGGCATACATTTCACCTCAGCCTACACACACAGCCAGCCTTCCCCGGATCCTGAGAAGCACCCCTCAGGCACAGTGAGCTGAAGCACCATAAAGTGCAGAGGACTCTCAGGCCACCTCAGGACTCTTTCCTCAGCTGCTTTTTTCCAGCAGCGACTCAATGCTCAGATATTTTATCACTACAAAGTCCTAACTTCTAGCATCGGGGTGGCCATAAATGATTTTTACCACGTCATAAAGTCAGAAATCACCCAGATGGCCACGACATTCCTCTGCTTAAAGTACACCAGGGGCACGGCTACAGCTATTTGAAGAAGCTGCAGCAAAACTAACCCTCTGATTGAGAGGCCTGGGACTAACAGAGACCGTCCCTGTATTCTCCTTTCCTCAGTCACTTTTTCCCCCCATATTTTCCAGAACTACTCTTCTGGACAAATCACGACCCTTTATTTTCCTAGTTGGCAATTACACCTTGGTTTATGGTGCTCTTACTGGGACAGCACAGCTCTATGGGCAGAGCATCTCCCTGGCAGCCGGTGCCAAAGCGTCTGTCTGCTCTGTATTTGCTCATCATTCCATCTCCCCGGAACCTCTGTCCTGGTCCTTCCCATCTGCTCTTTAGGAAGATCAGGAGGATCATTCCAGAAAAGCAAAGTCTCACATTAGGTCTGTTGATGTGGCTAAACCAGCAGGTCCTAATGCAGTGTCTGAATGCCTTGAGCCATCAAAGACAGACTCCGGGTCAGCCCCAGCCTGTCCTGGTGCAGGGGGTTCTTGCTCCCCAGGCGCAGCCCCCAACACTTGCCCTGGCTGAATTCCATCAGGTTTCTCTCTGCCCAACTAATCTTGGTTTAAATTGAGGACTGAATCTATGAGGATCTCCTGATACTTGGCTCTTTGATATCTCAACTCTTCATTGTTTCCGAAACAAACTTTGAATTACATTTTCAGTGCACAGTTACTGGAATAAAAATGTATTTGAAAATGTAATTGAGTGAAAGTGATTAAATGGAAGACATAAATGAAAAAGGCCAAAAACTAGATTATCTTAATGTATCTTGAGAATTTCTGATCTGCACTAGCTGAAACAAACACATCATGTAATTCCAAATGAGACAGAAGTTGTTGGGTTGTTTTGAAATTTGTTGGTGCCTGCCAGTTGTCTGAAGTAATACAGGATTTAAAACTGGATCCCACGTCAGGAACTTCATAAAGGAGCAGACTGTGGATAGGGAAGGGGCTTCTGAGCATTCCTGCAGAATTTATTAGGATAAACTCAAGATCCTGATTTTGATCTTTAAAGACTGCTACAGTTTTTAGGTCAGGCAGCAGTGTCCGATGGGAAAGATTTCCTTAAGCCATTTGACAAATAAAGCACTGCCTCAGCTTTCAGCTTTCTGGGCTTTCAGACTGTAATCCCTCAGCTCAAAGAGCTCTTCACCACCAGAAACAACAGGCAAGCCATTTCACATAGTGTTAACCTACGGTTTCAGAGGAAATATTTCTTTTTAAACCATTACTGAAACATATACCAACAAGAAAGCAAAACCTTCATGTGTATAACTACCTCACAACCTCCGCAAAACATACAATGAACAGGTTTTAAAGACAAAAGACCATTGCACTCTTCCAGTATAACTCTGTACTCAGAAAAACCCATCCCATGGTTTCTGCATCAGCATCTTAAATTTTGCCTGAATACAGGACAGCTCAGAAACAATATCCAGCTTAATCTAAAGAGTCCAAGCAACTCCTCAGGAGTGCTGAACAGTGAAAAGATTGTGATGTGTTCAAATTTATTCATTGGTACTTAAAAGTACAGAGATTAGTAAGTGTAAGCTGCAAAAGCTGAACAATTAAGACTTCTGTTGTCCATTTTAACATTTCACAAAGCCTAGTACATAAAACAGTTTGTTAAATGCAAGTTAAAGAAGTAGCATCACCTTCTGCAACCAGCACCCTTCATTCATGATTAATTCATGGCTTATTTAAATCCTGGGGTGTATTTGTCTGTGCGTTACTGAAAGACAAACTCCATGTAGTAATCTGTATTCCTGAATATAAGTTGCTTCTAAGAAGATTTCTCTGAGGTCCGTGCTTGATATTTAGCAACTACATTAACTGGAAATGTTTACAAAATTTCTTCCTAACATTCAAACACACACGTAGAGCTTCTTGGAGCTGCATCCCTGCACGCCTCATTCAGCCAAGAATTGTATAGAAGCAACTGCATTTTTGTGCATCACTTTGTTCACCTCACATATGTTCTATAAATAGAAAATGCTACATAAACATACAGAACTATTTTTCTGTTTCCCTGCTATTCCTATACTTCATGCAGTTCACAGAAAGAAACTGGACGTGTAGCAAAAGTCATGCTCTTAGCGATGGTAGGGAACACACCCCATGGCATCCGGTAAGTAGGATATACTGAAATACCATACAAACCCCTGAAAGCCAGTATTTTTGATGGGAGGCTCATCCTTCCTCACACAGAGCACACTGCTCCCCACTTTGACCTGAATCTCTTCATGTTGCACAACCTGGGCGCGCGGCGGATTTGACGTCTCTCTGGAAAACAGCATCAGTACCAATGACTGTTTTTACAGGTGCCAACACGATAACAGTTTGGGATGCAACCTCACCTTCACATGCCCCAAAGCCACCAGCACACAGGTTAATCGATGCCTTGAGATTTAATCACAAAGTGTTGAGAGAGAAGTTGCTGTAGGGGGATATAGACAAGCAACAACCTTTCTCTGAAGTGCGTGAATGGGGCTCCACAGCGAGCCAAGGGAACACAACAGGGCAGGGCAGGCAGACAGAGCAAGGCAGAGCAAAACAACCCATAAAGATCACTAACTCACCTTTAGCTCTGATTTAGCTGCAAATGTTTATCGACCAAGAACGGTTTAGCAGCAATCTGTATTTCTGAGTGGGAACTGATGTTTACGAAAAATAACATATAGGCTACAGAAAACAGCCTTGCTGGGCTTCAGTCAGAGAGAGAACAGCAAGAGCCCAGCAGCCCGTCCCTTCTGCCCCTCTGCCTTTCCTGTCCCCAGCACTGGCAGCTCCCAAGGACAGGCCTCTCAATGCAAAAGTTCTTCTACCCCTTTGGTTTCTCTTCCTGCTCCCCCTGCTCTACAATGTAATTCCTTTTAACGTGCTACTGGAAAAAAACCCTCTCTGATTTCTCCTCATTAGTAGTCACAAAGATGATGGTTTTGTTGGGTTTGTTTTTAAATAAGAATATTTGCAATTCAGATTCGTTGTGCAAGCTTTTAAAGAAACTTATGGGAAAACCAACCAAACACATCATAAAAATGACACCAGGAACACAGCTGAAGACATATAACATCTCATACGTGCTCATCTCGTGACCTGAAGTCACGTTGCTAAGCCAGCCTGCACCCCGGCTATGGGGAGGAAGGTGAGGTGGGAAAAGGTAAAACACTCAAGCCCAGAAACAAGTCGAGACACTGGGGGAGAAAACAGGAAACCGACGGAGGCAGAAATGGGGGCCCTGAATCTGCTCTTGCTGCTTTGGTTCGACAGCAGGGGCCAACTCCATGTGAGAAGCAAGTTAAAGAACTCATCAGCACTGCGTAAGGCTCCTGTAGAGCATCTTGCCTAGCTTCAGCCACAGCACTTAAAGATTGATATCAACTGACTGCCACTAACAGCAACGAGAGAGGATGACCAACAAAGACAAGCCCAAACAAGCCGGGCAGACTTTGCCTAAAGCAGAGGAAGCTGGAGGTGGTGGTGGGCTCCCACTTGAAGGTTTCTAGGAACCAGCTAACTAGATATGCATCAGGAATGGAACAGATTGGTTTGTCTTCACCTTAAATCAGAGGGAAGGAAGGATGGATCTCTTAAGCTCGTTTCTAACCCTATATTTTTCTGGAATTTGGACACGGACCCTTCAAAACAGCAACATGTACTTTACTCAATTCCCAAGGAAGACAGCTCCATAGCAATCCATACTGCAAGCTGTCCTTGCCCCACAATGCTGTAACTTATTCCCATTCTAAAAGGTTCTTCACACTGCCAGAGCATCAGAAAGATACTTTGGTAGCACTGAGAATAAAGCCCAAAATATCCATCAAGTTCTTTATTTATATATCTCTCGGGTACGATAATCTCTCTAGAATTAAAGGACTATAGTTTTAAGGGTTTGATATAACACAATTAGCAATCAGGGCTTTGAATAAAATAGAGTTTTAAACAGAAGGTTAAGACAGCATTAAAAAAATGATTAGCATGTCAGTAGAGCCTGAGCAGACAGCTCTTTACAACATTGGACAGGGAATTTAAGGGAAAGTACTTCAGAGAAGTAAATGAATATTCTTTCCAACAGAATGATTTCTTTAAAGACAAAAATCAAAATTATGCAGGTCTTTTTTTCTTGTTTCAAAAGAATCACTTTGAAGGTGAAATACACCTACCCAAAGCAATTAAGATGAGAAGAAGAAAGATAGAGAGAAAGAATACTCTAAGGGCCAAGTACGTAAGACTGAAAGAACTACTCAGTCAAGGTATAATAATCCATTTTCCCCTGAATTATATTTATTTAATACGAACATAAAGATGTGCAGAAGAGATGAATGGGTACAGGAGAAGGCAGAATGAGAGCTCTAAAATGTTGTTCTTTGTAAAGCATCACCGTTATCAAAGAAAACTGCTTGCTGCAAGTCAAGCAGACTTCTGTTTGAATTCCAGATGAAGTTGTGCATGGCTCGCTGAACAACTGCTAGGAGAAGGAAAACAGAAGACTTCAGAAGGAAAACTTCCACAACAGTTAGTAGTGCCTGACAGAGTCCAGTTTCGGTTTAGCAGCTGTAGATCTCAGCCACCAAACTTCTCACAGATGAGATGACAAAGGAAAAAAAATAATTAAGTTAACTTAAGTTAAGACAAGCAGAAAGGACCCAGATGGCACAGCATTCCCTGATTCCACCACAAAACCAAGAAACCACCTGAATGCAGTATTTGCATCACTAGCCCAGCTCAACACCTCTGGGGCAGAAACCTGGGATATTTTACAATTCTAAATGCCACTACAGAAAACAAGAACATACTCTCCTGTCAGTCGTATTTCCTTGCCCAGCACACACATTTATAGATAAGCTCTGTATTTGCCTTTGCTCACGTGTGCTCTGATGCTAACTTAGAAATGATTCAGACAGAAAAGCAGCCTCACTCTTTTATTACCCATCTCACTTCACACAGCAAAGATATTTCTTCGAAGGTCCTGGTGAGAGGCACCGGACGTTCCCCTCATCAATCCTTGTTAAAGCCACAGAGCGAGCTATTTTCAGAGGCTGCATCAAAGGCCTGGCCTTAGAGATGCATAAAATAAGACAGACAGAGCAGGTCTGCAAGAGGAAAAGAGACTGTTGGGCTTAAGGAAAAAACATATTTGAGACTATTTGTGTGTTTTCAGAAAGTTGTAGCTGGGAATCAAAATCAAGGATAATATGAAGAACATATCACACTACCTGCCACAGTTTGTTAAAGTACCAGGCAGAGAGCAGGCAGCTGCTGCAGTAACAGAACACATCCCGTTCCTCTGTATTGTACTTTCATTGAGAGGAGAAAACTTTAGTGCCTTCGAGTGTGCGGCTGCCATACCTGTCCTGCCTGCCCTCCGTGATGTGATAGAGACGATTGGCACCGCCGTCAGCACAAGCTCTCAGCACAGCTGCAAGGGAAGAGACAGAACATCAGAGAATTGCCATCACAAACAAAACATCACAGCCAGTTACCCCATTCCTGACATTTCTGTGCAAACTCACGTGTTCACTGCAGCACAGGGAACAAACCAGAGATACCATATGGCTTCTGGCTTCCTCTGCCTGACTACTTCCCTTGGTTTTCTACGGAGACATTTGAACTGGTTCTATCAGACTTGGTGCCAATTTCCACCTGAGCACTGTACTTTCCAAACAGCTGATTTCTCTCTCTCCTAACCTCCTGCCCAGTCAGCTTAAACTACATGGGGAGCAGTATTTAAAACCTGCAAAGGGTGCCATCCTCCATCTATGGGCATTTGCTTCTCTAAACGAGTGGGAACTTGCACCTCAGACCCAGCAATGTTCTCACCCAGGCACAAAGTTCCCAACGGTGGTTCTACAATGACCTGCAGAAAAAAATGGAGGGAAAAATAGGTAGGCATAAGAATATCCTTTTTCCCCCTCTATTTTCACCCTCCTATGACACCACAGTGGCAACTCTGCTCCAGTTCCTTGACCATTCCACAGACTGCTTGAAACATCTGATATAAAGCAGGTGGGTTAGGTCTTGGCTTTAAATCTAGAACTGTCCTGGTATAAAAGGCACAAACCCACAATAACTATCAGTGCTTCCATCTCACTTGGGGGGCACAAGGGCCATTAGTCACCAGTACCCATTGACTGAAACAAGCACAGACGTTCTGTTCTCTTTTGATCCCTTTGTTTATACAGACTTTAGCAAGAGAACAAAGGAAAGTCTAACACTGTTATTACAAAATCAGATATAAAATGGTCTATTTTATTCATAAGCATCCCAATTAATCACCATTTAACAAACACATGGTCCTTTCAAGAGTTTTTTAAAAGAGGATAAGCTATATTAAAGATTGAAAATGACTCCCCCCCCATTCATTCTTATAGATAAGAATTTTATATATTCTTAGAAATAAGAATAAATAACAACCAAAGAAAAATTAAACTTCAGCAGTATTGTGAAGTTATTTAGAGAAACTATTTATGAGGTACTGATCCTTTACTGGCAAGTTAATAACTTACACTAGAAGGAACCAAAGCCCCAGGTGCTTTAAGTAACTAGCAGGTAATTAACTGATTGGCTGGAGGCCAGGAAATCATATTATTTCCACAGCTACGAACCAAGCCTCGCCTGATAAAAAGCAGTGATATATATTACCTGGAAGAACATGTATCATTATTATCTGGAAGTGTTTAAGGAGATAGTCAGCAATGCTAAGTTTACAATTCAGATGGAAAATTCTTTATGAAAAGATAATAGAAACTGATTTTATACAGTGCCTGTTATATTAGAGACCAAATTGTGTTACAAACAACAATGAGGCCGAGGTGCAGAACAGCAACTGTGCAGGCAAATCTGGAAGTCTCCAGGCACTGTGCAGCAGCTCGCACAAAACTCCATTAATTATTCCAACAGAAGCTGAAGGACTGCACAAGAGTGGGGCTGTGTTCTGCTTGGCATCACAGAAACAGAGGGACCTTCTTCCAAGAAGTTTACAATTTAAACCAACAAATAAAAACCAAATGGAAACGTGAGGAGGATGGGGCCAGGCTTTTTTCAGTGGTGCCCAGTGACAGGACAAGAGGGAACGGGCACAAACATGAACATGAGAAGTTCCATCTCAAGATGAGGAGGAACTTCTTTGGGGTGAGGGTGGCAGAGCCCTGGCAGAGGCTGCCCAGAGAGGTGGGGGAGTCTCCTGCTCTGGAGATCATTTGATCAGCTTTTCTGGCTGCCCTGAACACCCATCTATTATTACCAGGTAACAGTAAAAAACACTGATTAAGACACACACCCTGAAAAGTAAAAAAAAAAAAAAGGGAAAAAATGCACTGAAGAGCATAGTGTTCATCTGGCCTTTTTACCTGATAACCTGTTTGCTTTGAATGTCTTTAAAGAATAAAGTGTCAAATCAAAGATGCTCAGAAATCAGTCAAGAAGAGCCTACTTGTGCCTTAATTCCTGTCTTTTCCAGAGCAAGAAGGAATCTGAGCTCTCTATAATCACACACCTGCATCACATTGAAGTCTGGTCTCTGACACCAGCAGCTCCCCAGAGGATTCACAGGGTTCTTCCCCAGAGGATGTGCCGTTGGTGACTGAAATCTCTCACCCAAACCTTGCCTATGTCACCCCCAAGTTGCTGAGGAAGGAGGATCCAGAGTCCCAGACATCAAACCCCTGTGGCCACCACACTGGGACCCTTCACAACACATCCCAGCAGGCTGCCTTTCACACCCCACCGCTCCATCGCTCCCTAACTACAAGGTGTGTCAGTGACCAACCTTTCCTAAACCTGTCTGTGTCCTGTCCCCAAGCCAAAAACATACATCAAAACATAACTGAAGGCAAAGCAACTGGAAGGAGGCACAGCTAGCTTGCTGCTGCAGCCACTACCTGATCATCAAGTGAAATGGAGAGGCTTCAACGTCAATTTTATTCCTGGAGCTTTTCAATTATATTGTTTAGTAATTCGGTGTAACGTGCACTGACTTTAAGCTTTGATTGCAACTTTTTATTTCTCCATTTCATCTTTTCCATTGCTGCAACATTGATTTCCGACACAAGGAAGATAAACAGCTACAAACATGATGGAACACCCTGACTGCCTGCAAATTTAATTGCCAGGCAGTGTTGTTATCAGTGGCAAGCTGGCTATTCCTGCATGGGAAAAGATGACAAAAAAAAGAAAAGAAAAGAAAACAATCAAGTTTACTAGCATTATAACATACACACTTGCACAAGGGACCTAACTGTAAAGAGAAAGGAAATAATTTCTTTTTGATCTGGCCTTGCTGATCCAGTGCCAGCAGCACCATGTGCCATCCCTGCTGCCCACCCCCCGGGCACTGGATGGGGGGCAGGCAGGGGGGCAGCACGGGAGCCAGGGGGATCCGCTGGGTGGAGGCAGCAAGAAGGAGCAACCATCTCCTGCTGCTGCTGGCCACCAGCAAGACCACGCTCCTCGTCACAGCCAGAGCCAGCGCTGTTGTCTCTGCTGTTCCCACTGAACAACAGGCATTAACAATTCAGGCCAACCTGCAGGTGTACAGGAGGAGCATAATAAGTTCATATTCATGTCTGTGATTAAATATTTTCAGCTAACGCATTTATATTCCAAATTTTGTTTGCCTAAATTGGATTTGCAGTAGTCGGCAACTCATCAAAAACTGAATCACACACTTATTTTAAATAGCACAAATATATTAAATTTCATGCTACTACAACACAATCTTTCTTTAGCAGCCCAGAATAGATTTTCACACAACCATTTTATGCCACAGTCTAACAAAAACTTCTGTGTGTCAAAGAAATTTCAGAACTCATAAAAGTGAGAAACTCCAATTTTGCTAAAAGATTACTAGAATATTACAAGGCATAAATTTCTGAACCAACCCAAATTGCACCAATGCCTTATTGAAAAATTATTTAAAGTATTCAAAGGAGTAGTTTAAAAGTTGTTTGGAAATCAGTATCATAAAGAGAGACAAAAAAGAAACCAGAGAAGGAAAAATTAAGATGGTAAATACAATTTCCTAATGCACGTGGAACTGCTCATTATAATGTATTTTATAAGATTTTGATAATACACAGCTACCCCGTGGTCATGCTGCATCATCTCAGGTACAGATCAGTGCCCTTACTCTTAACAGATAAAGCCTTCAGCAGATTTTCAGGCAAACAATATTAACAGTAAACTGTTAAAAACAGCACCAGGAGAAACGGGTGAAACAAGAAGAAAGGTATTAGCAGCATTTCTTGAAAAAGAACTCCCAAGAACCACCCAGCCAGGGTTCTGCTAACAATAAGAATGCTGAGAAAGAAATGTTTATACAAAAGAAGATAATTAAAAGCAGCTGTACAGAGAAATGCAAAAGAAGAAAAAAAAACACAAAACCAACCCCCCCAAATAATTAAAGCTAACCTTTACAGTCTTGTTGCAGTCTGTAAGAGACCTGCTGCAAACTTTCATAATGTGGTTTGGAACATCAGTCATTTTGCTCTCACTGAAATTCATTTCTGATAATGCAATAGGAACATCTCAGCAATGATATTAAGTTTCTGCTTTGTATGAAAATAGAATTGTATTAGCATGGTACAGTATGTGTCTCCCTGCTGGGATTACTTTCATGCTGGAAAAAACAATGTTATTTTTCTATTACTGGAATAAGTTATCTATTTTGACAGTGGAAAATATATTTCACTGAACTGCAAACTAACCAAATCTGTCATCTAAGAGGATATCACTGAAGTTTCTCTCCCGCTCTACTTTCCACTCCTAGCCAGCAGCAATCCTGCTAATTTTTTTTGCACCAACTCATTTGATTTGTGGCGTACCTGGGAGCCCACACATTACAGTTATCATGTCCAGTCCAATTACTCTTCCTCTATCCTTGACCAAAACTATTGGGAAATCTGCCTGAAGAAAGAACAGATGATGGCAGCTGACAGATCTACGTCTTCCTGAAGGAAACTCAAACACTCCCCTTGCAGGATCCCTCTTGATCCAGCCTTATCCTGTGACTGCCTGCACCCCGCGCGGGTGAGCCCCAGGGCAGCTCGTGGGGAGGGAGAAACAAGGAATCAGTTCACATCAAACACACCCCTACTTTCCTGACATGGTTTTCCAAAGCACCCAGTCTCATCCTGAGGTGCTTTTCAGTGTAAGAGGTGGGGTCACTGGTCTCCGTTCTCCTGTCACGCTGCTGAGCCACCCTGAACCTTCTCCAGCTGGCCTGAACCCATCAGCTTCTCCTGGGGGCGTGGAAGCAATGGGCTCTAACAGGGATTTAAAGGAGGTAGAGCAGAAGAGGAGGGCAGCCACCTCACCCGATGAAAGCCACCTCTGGTACAAGCTGCACACAGTTCCAAGTGTGAGCTGAGGGGGGTTATTAGACAGGGCTGGAACTGAGCCCCCGGTGATGTATCAACCCCCCAGTTATGGTCAGCGGTTACTGGTGCTTTGGTAAATGCAGGATTCACCCACACCATCACTTCAATTCAAATCACAGTGTGCATGGCCCAGCACACAGCCCCACGAGCCATGGCTGAGCAGTGGCTCATTCCCAGTGCATCTGGTGCCAGCCCTGGCGCTGACAAGGGAACTTCCATTCAAATAGGAGAAAAAACTTGAGGGTGAGGGAGGCAGAGCCCTGGCAGAGGCTGCCCAGGGAGGGTGTGCAGTCCCCTTCTCTGGAGACCTTCAAGCCCCTCCTGGCTGCATCCTGAGTGCTGTGCTCTGGGCAATCCTGCTTCAGCAGAGGGGTTGGACGGGATGATCTCTAGAGGTCCCTTCCAGCTCTGACAATTCCCTGAGTCCATGAACACCGATGTGAGCTCAGCCCCGCTCCCTGCCAGGGCTGCCCGCGGCAGCAGGTGTCGCTGCAAGGCAGAGGCATGGCAATTAGCAAATTACTGGGACAGGCAAGAACAGAAGCGGGCAGATGCTTTGAGGTAGGAGGCAAGAACAGGGCAACCTTTGCCAGCTGATAGCTGCACACTGTCTGTGCTAAGTGTTTGGCTGCAAACAAGATCAAACAGCAGATTGCTAGTGTGCACCTGCTTGAAAAAACCTCTGGAAACTCTTAGTGCTGAGGTACCAGCTTGCACCACAGCGCTCATTGGGGGTCGTTCCCCATTTACTTACTGAGTGCTCAGGCCTCTGCCACACATTAAAAAACTTCCTGCTGTTCAGCGCAAACAGAACTCCGTGCAGCACCCACCTAAGCACCTATGGAGTAAGGCTGGTCTTTGATTGTGCTGGGAACAGCTAGGAACTACCCAAACGGTGCCTTCAAATTCCTGCAGTGGGCCTTTTAGGGCTAAATTCAGATAGAAATCTCTGTCACTTGTGTCCAGTCATCCCAGGTTACGGGTATCATGTTTCCTAGGGAGCAGTGCCAGCCGGGTTACACCCAAAAAAAGGCCAGGAAGGCTCCTTGCTCTGCTCTTCACTTGGGGTGCCATTTCAGCCAGAGCCTGCGATTTAAGGAGCATCATTTCGGACCTGCTTCAGGTTCTTTAGGATCCTGTAAGGTGTTTCCTTCCACACTGCCTGGACACTGAACAGGGTGAGGTCTCCCTAAGAGAAGGGTTTTTTTTTCCAGGAGGGCTTTCAGCCTGCTGTCAAGGAGTCTCTCCCTTCTACTCCTTCATACCTGAAATACTGCCCTGCTGTTGCTGCTGACACAAAAAGGCATTTTCCTGCCACAGCATTCGGCCGTTTTACAAAGAAACTGCCAGAGAAATTAAGAACTAGTCTCCCACCACAAAGGCTGACAAAGCAAGGGGAGTAGTTTAAATAACGACAAGACCAGAAAAATGCTAACCCATAGCTGAATGTGCTAGAACAACAGTGCTGTGATTTACTTGGATAGAAAAGAGGGTGGTTCCTGCTTAAGAACAGATCCTACAGGTCCAATGGCTACGAGCCAGGGACAGAAAAGTCAGTGTTTGCTCTTACCACCGCTACCAAGAACTTCTGCCACAGCAGAGCTGGCTTCTGAACACGCAGAGCAGTCACACAAGTGCACCAGGGCACTGCAGGGCACCAGGCAAGCAGGGAACCTCACTACATCAGCCTCTGGGGGATCTGTTGTTACTGTTTTCTTTTTGTTGTTGTTTTGGTTTTAAATTTATTATGGACAGGATTACATCTGAAATATTTTGTGCTTACAGTGCTGTATCGGTGCCTGGGCTGTGATCTGCTCTGATCAGAAGAAAAGGTGCCAAGGTTCTGTGCTTTGCTGTGGACTGGACCCAGGCTCCCGTGGTTCTGACCGATGAGCTGGGCGGGAGGTGACAGGCTCGGTGACCCACTCCTGCAGCGGTTTTCTCTGGGAGTGCTTGGTGTGTGACCCAGGGAAGGTGAGCAGCCACAGCAGGGTGAGCTCAGGCAAAGCTCACAGACAGAAGGAAATACAGACAGAAGGAAATCTACCCAAGTCATTTTATTGTGGGGGGTTTTCCCCCATCTAACTTAAGGGTGATCATTAAACTCCACTTTCCCCTACCATTTGAGAGTTTTGTGGTGACCCCAAACACACAAAGATAACCTGCTCACCCCACCTCCTCTTCCTCCTCCTCCATGCTCTCTGCATTTCTGGCGGCTGTACCTTTGCTGCTCACAGAGCACCAGGGAAGGCAGCGCTCCTGCAGCAAAGCCAGCACTAACTAACACAAGGAAACCTCAGCACAGAAGGAAAAACTTATCAGCAAACTTAAAACCGTCCTGAAATTAACACACAAATCCACCTCCCAGCAGCCCTCAACACATTCAAAGCAAATTCCCTCAAGGAGTGCTCAAATGAGAAAAGAGGATGAGGGACGAAGCCAGGAGCAGTACGTGAGCAGCAGCGCTGGGTGCACATTTCTATACACACATTTTCCTTATTAGCACAGTCACCGACAGGCCTGTCTCCTGCAAATCCAAATGTACAGTTTAAAATAATATTTCTTATGGTTTTTAAATGGACAATTTCCACTGCAGCTTCCTATTCACTGAACTTCAGACAAGCATCTGACGGGAGAAAATAAAAAATACACACGTTAAATAATTTTTAACAAAACTAGATCAAGCAGAACTATAGTTAAGACCCTTTCCAAAAGAACCAGAATAATCTAGACTAATTTAACAGTCACAAAGAACTTTCAAAGTGAAACAATATGGAAATTATTCTTCCACAAATTATTCTTTCATTCTTCCTCATGTAGATGTGGAATAAACACACCATATTTTATTCCCAGCTATACCGGAATCTGCTGCTTTCACTCCAATCTCCCCTTCCTTGGCAGGTTAAGTCTTTTGAATCTACAAGAATCTCCAGGCACTGCCTTACAACAACACAGCACCAGAAGCCCCACAACAACACAAACAAACAGAAAACCAAAGCAAAACCCCTCCCCAAACTAAACTCTGCAGTTTTTATTTATGTATATGCATAAATATTGACTCTATGCATATGAACACTATACACGCTGGCATCTCAAAGTAAAGACTCTTAGCACTTTTTTCTAACCAGAAAAAAACCTTTTTTAATTTAAGCAAACTTTCTTTGAAAGCAGAAAAAGCAGTATTTATTGTCAACACAGTATCCTTTCAACAGCAGATGCTGTTTGGGAAATATTTGATTAATACTTTAGGTATGTGGAAACTGATATTAACTGCGGTAAATTCAAGGTAACAGGTTACACTGAACTGTTTGGAGAGCATTAGGACAGCAATATTTATCTGTGAGGCAGTAAAACACGGAGGGGAAAAAAGCTCTCAAAGCACTCAAGTACAAGTTCTGCTCTTCCCACAATATTTCTGAAAAATATTTTTGGATCATATGTATTTATATATACACATATTGCTCCCTACAGCTCCCTGAAAGGAGGGGGCAGCCGGGGGGGTCAGTCTCTTCTCCCAAGTCACAGGCGATGGGACAAGAGGCACCAAGCTGACCTCCAAGGGTAGGTTTAGCCTGGATATCAGGAGCAATTTTGACACTGCAAGGGTTATGAAGCCTTGGACTGGGCTGCCCAGGGCAGGGGTTGAGGCACAATCCCTGGAGGGATTCAAAAGCCGGGTAGACATGGTGCTTAGAGACAAAGTTTAGTGATGGCTTTTATCAGAGTTGGGCTGATGGTTGGACTGGATGATCTGAAAGGTCCCTTCAAACCCAGACAATTCCATGATTCTGAGAAGCCCTAAGGATAACCCACCATTTCCCAGTTCTGCTGTTGTAAGCACCCAGATCACGTTTTGCTCTGTGTGCTTGCTGCTGGAGATAAGATGGGATGCTTTTTCCACACTCTTCCTGGCTTTCCTTTCTTTCCCCTTCCCCTCGTTCAATTTTGTGTCGTGCCCGTTTTGTTTGTTTGTGTGAGCACGGAGCAAGTGAACTGAGCCCACGTCGTCAATTAAACCCAAGTCAATTTGGAGAGAAGTACAGAAGGTTAATTAACTGCTAATGATTTTGGCATTTGTTTAGGTTAGTCCCTTAACTTAATTTATCGATGTGACAGTATATCAATGTGCCATGATTTCTAAAAGAGACTTAAAAGGCAAAAAGGTTGGTGATGCAACATTCAGAGTTGCACACTAGAAATACGTACAGGTGTAATAAAAACTGTTTTAAAGGAACACTGTCAGAGTGTGAACAGCAATTTCACACCCTAAACAAGGGATCGGAGGAGAATTGTTCCGAGAACAGCCAAGCCTGACGGAGCCACAGAGCGTTCCACGCTGCTGGCAAAGTGTTAGTACCCACGTTCCTAAGCACCAGCTGAGACATTTAGGGCCATGCATGTTTCCTTCTCCGAGCTCATCCCATGGCATACCCTGAGGCACTGGTTTCTCCTGGCTGCAAGTAACACTGAAAACCAGGGAGGTACAAGGTGGATGCAGATTTGAACCAAGGCTGCTCTCACGATGAGTACAGGGTGTGCTACAGCACAGACAGTGTCACCCAGTAAGCTCACCTCATGCTAACTTCTGCCCAAGGAATGGAAGCCAACTGTGATAGCTGCATAGGAGGACAAAGAAATCCACCATTCTCAGCCCCTTCCAGTGGGTCAATCCTCCTGGCTCAAGCACTATGTACCTGCAGTGGAATTTACGTGCCATATCTAATGGCAGCACAGCCACGTGATGTTCTGTACGAGCAGGGCTATTTTCAAAGTGCTTTCCTGAGTAATTTGCTATCATCACTGTCCATTTACCTTTGTCTGGGTTGCAGCCTGTTAATGACAAAGAGAGCTGATTTTGGTGAAAGTTCATTATTAACTTAATTATGTTTTATTCGGGTCCACTGGATTACTGCAATAAATGCTGATTGCTGTCTCAGGCTCTTTCTTGCCCTGAGTTTTGCTTTTGCACTGCAGATTGTCTGCTATAAGTGTGCCAGGGTAGGTTGTTCTTTTGTTGTTGTTTGTTCTAAATATCCTGACTGCTACAGCATTCATGTTTGGCTGTTGACTCTAGAAATTACAGTGTGGAGTTGCAATATTGGCATTAAAATGAGAAAAGGGTTGTGGTCAGACAGATATTTAATGCTGAGGTTCACAGAATCACAGAATGATAGGGGCTGGAAGGGATTTTTGGAGAGTCCAGCTCCTGCTCCTGAAAAAGCAGGTCCCCCCAGAGCAGGTCCCACAGGAACGTGTCCAGGTGGGTTTGGAATGTCTCCAGAGATGGAGACTCCCCCACCTCTCTGGGCAGCCTCTGCCAGGGCTCTGACACCCTCACAGGAAAGAAGTTCCTTCTCATGTTCAGATGGAACTTCTCATGTTCAAGTTTGTGCCCGTTCCCTCTTGTCCTCTCACTGGCCCCATCCTCCTGACACCCACCCTTGAAGTATTTATAGGTGTTGATCAGATCCCCCTCAGCCTTCTCTTCTCCAGACTAAAGAGACCCAGGTCTCTCAGCCTTTCCTCAGAGCTACCCAAACCAGATCAAGTTCTGGCTCTTCTTTGACACTTTCCTTCCCATCTCTCGCAGGACACGTGAGAGTGAAGCAGTGCTGCAGACCTGGAGAACTGCACCTCTTGTCTTGTTGCCTTCTGGAACTGGAGGAACATGGAAGAAAAAGACAAGAAGAGAAAAGGTTGCTTTCATAACCTCCTGTGCCAGCTGTACCTGGTAAATTCTCTTCCTAAGAGAAGCCCCAGACATCTTCACATGGTGCTTTTACATGTTGCTGTAACATGGTCTAAAGTCACCTCTCAGTAAACCCTTGTGTACTCCCAAGTTTCATGACATGCTGCAGCAGTGTGCAACAACACGTGTAAAAACAAATCATGATATAGAAAATGTGAAGGTGCTTTGCTTGCAGGTTTCAGACACTATTTGCTAAGCCTTATTGATCCAGCCATGTACAGCTCTGGGCTGTCAGCAGGCAGCTCCAGGAGCGCAGTCGCTCAAGGCCAGCACCATACAGGTGGTAAATACAGAAGCTGGAAGATCTTTTGGTCATTTTGAAAACCCTTCCATTCAAAACCCTACCCTCCCATTTGGAACAAGGTTGTTTTGAAGTCCAAAAGTCACTATGCACTTGCTGCTCCTGCTCATCTCTCCCCCCTGTGACCATCCCACAGCAATGGCACTGCAGATCCACGGGGCTCAAAGGTGCTGCTCCTTCCCCAGACCTGCAGCCAACTGCCAAGCTGCTTTCTAGTTTCACTTGAAAAGAAACAAATACAAAAACCACTAAAACAAAATCTTCACAAATCCTGGGGAGACAAAGCAGAAGCAGTTTGATTTATCTTCCTCAGCAAAACGCATCCTACTCTGACTACGAGTAAAACTCCCTTTGCACAAAGGGCTGAGAAGCAAAGGAAGGCGGCTACAGCAGAAACGCACAACCTTCTTTTGAAATCCAGTCAATTGAGGAAAAACTGGCAGCTTCAGTTACTTCAGAAGTAACAGATACAGCTTTTCTCCTCACGCTCACCTCCATGCGCTTTTACTTTCACCTTAAAATCTCAAACGTTTAAAAAAAAAAAAAAAGAAGAAGAAAAAAGAGCCCAACAAATACATCCTTAGCTCCAAGTGAAAGCAAAACTTCAGAGGTGGCCAGCTAGCTCCACAGCAGGACGAAGCTCTGCTGGAGGAAGAACAGATACTTGAGACTGCCTCAGCAGCCAGGGTCTTTACTTCACAGTGATGAGAAGGAAAATACACCACCCCCAAGGCACAGCCCTGACAGCATAAGATTTTTTGTCATATATAATAATAGCAACAAGAGCGTGCACAGGATGTTTCAGGAGGGACTTTGATAAGGGAGAAGAACTAAGTGGGGAACTAGAAAACAAAGAGCCTGATTATGGAAGAGGCTGAGGCACTGCTACCAAACAAAGCTCTATTTCTCAAACCTGGCCGCTTGTAATAATCTCTTATTGCTAATGAAACCTTCCCCTTGCCCCTAGATTATTTTTTTTAAATGACACTTAACCCAAAGCTCACTCTTCAGCGTTTCTTGGTAGGTACTTATCTTCCCCAGTCAACACTAGCAGAGATCTATGGTTTCCTACGTGAAAGCCACTACAGGGTGCTTCAAATCTGGGCTCTTATGTCCAAATTGTCAGAGCACTGAGTGTCCACTGACATTCTTAAAGATATTATCACCTTAAATTATTGATTCAGACACTGGCATTTTTTTTTCACTCTCCTACTTTTCATATTGGCAGTGAAGGCAGCCCACAGGCACGCTGCAGATTTTTGTCTTTGTACTTTTTATGAAATACAGGGTGGCCTTTTTTTTTAACCCAAGCTGCTGAATGACATGGATTTTGAGCCAGGCCGATGAGAAAGATGCAAAGGAGGAAGAAAGCACTCCATTGCCTGATGTTACTATTTTTATGCCATTCATAAGCTGAGATCACATGGACAGCATTAATGAAGAACTGGGAAACCAACTCAGTCTGCCCATATATTTAAGTTGGGAGTTGGGATGCAGAGGTCTCCATTCTTTCACTTCTGTCACAATGAAAATCTATGTACTTGCCTTTTGTCACACAGGAAACATAAAAAAATACCCTCTCCTCTCTTCTGTGTTGCACCTGCTGCAGAACTGACCACTTGAGTTAACACTACATCTAGAAGCCAGAAATACTTTATCCCAGCTCCATTAAACTTGCCTGCTACACAAGTCAGATTGGCTGAGGCATTCACTGTAAAATCCACTCACTCTTCCTAGGCCTGGGTGGCTTTAAGGAAGCCACCTGTACGGAGAAGAGTAAGCCAGCTAATGTACAATAATGTGCAACAACATCTAAAAGCCTACGGTATTGTACTCAATTACATTATTTTGCTCTACCCTCCATTATGATCTTCTGCTATGGGTTTTAATTATTTCCCCAACCACTAATGAGGTCAAAGACCACAAAAAAAAAAACAACAAAAAACCCACAACCAAAAAAAAAAGACACACTTAAAGCCAGGTCAGTCATCTTTTAGATGAGAAAGGCTTTAAGCCTTTAAGCTGGAGCTTTCCACTCCAGCCAAACAACAGAAGCCTCTTCCTTTTTTTTCTTCTAAAGAGAACATGCACATAATTGTAAGGGTTTTTTTTTCGCCACTAGTCAGGTTACATGAGATTTCGTTATGAAAAGAAAGATACTGTGTTCTACCTTTGCACTGAGAGCAATGCTTTGTAGTTTAAAACCACCCACCCCAGCTCCTTTCTGCAGCTCTCTCTACCCACTCGCAGCAGCACACATCGATTCCCAGCCCAGCTTTTAAAGCCCTGGCAGCGCTCACAGCTGTGGTGTGTTCACTTTCATCAATACTGGTGTGAACATGTACCACACTGGAGAAAAAGAAAAAACAGAAAAAAAACCAAACCAAAAAAACCCCACAACACAGCAGGGGGGCTGGTGGCTCACTGTCACAGAGGAGAGCGGTGAGGGGAGGGATGGCAGCCAGGAGGCACCCGCAGCTCTCTAAGGCACCAGTCTCCCAGGAATCTCTTTTCCGTGGCTGGCAATCTTAGTGTTCTGCAGAGAGTGAGTTTTCTAGTGTCTCACAGTAACCTTCTAACATTTCAGTGACAAGTCAGGAACTAGAGGGAACACTGGTCCCTCAGCCAGTTACCTCTATCAGCAGAGATTACTGCATCTTAGTATTTTTGATTTCAGCTAGGTTCCTTTACAGCTCTGCCCATTTGCTTGATTTTAGTTATTTCTACCCTGGCCCAGATTGCAACTTTTACTTGATGTTATTAAGAATCTTCTTCATGTATTGCCTAGTGACTCTTCACTACTTAAATTTACTTTTGGCATTAAGCAACCATTATCCAAAATACAAGAGGTGTCTATATTAGCATTTCCAGGTCAGAGAAACTTTGATGCATTAAAAGGGGAATATCTTGTAATTCCCATTTAATGTGTGAGTTTCACCTGTCTTCTTATTTGTTGATGGCGTAAATATATATATATATACACGTGTGGATCTCCCATGGCTATAGAGTGCTTAGTAATGGAAATGGCTTGGACCCACTGAAGAAGCACTTAAGGAAGCTGCTCAACAAAGAACATCCCACCCGTGTGGATACACTGAGGATCGCTGGAGGAGGCACCCAGGCAGCTACCAACAAACAGCTGCAACTGATTCTTTAACTGCAATATTGGTGCTAAAACAGGGAACTGAAGTGTCAATTTGATCTGTTACCTCACAGCAGCCTTCGTGCACCGTCTCCTGCACACACGTCCTTCCTCATGGAGGTAAGGCAGCCACGAATTTGTGAATAATTCTGGTTGCATTTACTGCAATGAGGTAACTACAGAAGCCCAATTAGTCCATCATGATTTCTCTGTGAGAAACCTCTTTATTTTCAGAAGCAAGATTGTGCTCCTTTCCAGAGGTGTAAGCATTATCTTAAAGCCAGAACTAAAACATGCACCCCCTGCAATAAATGCCCCTCACACAGACACAGTGATACAGAAGCTACAAGCTAATTGAAAAGCTGAGTACATTCCTGATAAATCCACTAAAATATGAATCACATCTTGTTCTCCAATTAAGTGATGAGGTTCTGACCTTAAGCAGAAGTCACAGCCAGCCCTGGTGGCATCCCTTGATTACTCAAGCATGACACCAATTTGTGAGTAAATTCTTCATGAGTGAACACGTGGCTCTCCAGGGAGAAGCCTGAAATATCCAGATAATGACTATTTATGAGGCAGGATGTGAAGAAGAGGGTGGCCCCGTGTGAAGAAGAGCTGTATTGCCAGAAACCAGGCTGAGGGCAAGTAGGGGATGGCAGAATGTGGATCCTCCGCAGACCTCCAGATGCCAGATGGAAGGCAAGCAGGGAAAAAAAGATGGACTTAGAAATATCAAGGGGACTAAAGGTTCGGGAGACCTGCAGACTTGGATTCACCCTGCCTAACTGATCCTAAAAATCTCTGCAGCGCAATCAGAAGGACAAGACAGGAGACTGAGCTGGGTCGGGATATCAGGACAGGCACCCTCAGTCACCTTTTGGAGGTGCCTCTGCCTCTCCCTTGCCTGAGCAGGACCCAGGGACAGCAAACAAGGGACATCGGATCAAATGAGGTTGCAAAGTGGTGTTTTGAGAACAGCCAGACCAGTGCTTCCAGAACAGCAACATGCTTCGTGATTTCCACTGTCGCAAATGATCCTTCTGCAACATAAAGGCATAGCTAAGTAACCCCAATTACAGTAATTACAACAGGAAATTGGAAAAGACAAAGGGAATCACACTGGTGTTTAGTCCAGCCATGCCATGAAAGGCTGGATCAGCAAGGAAAAGAAAAAAAAAAATCTATTTATGCACAACCCCCATAATGTTATTTTCAGCTCATTTCTTTCCATACATAGCACAGCCCTTCTATCCTTTGTTCTGTCACCCCGTTCCCTGGGGTTGTTTTCTTTTCCATGCCAAAGGCCCTTTCATTTCAAACTACACATGAAAACACTACACACTAGGTACTTATGTACTCCTCCTCCCACAGTCCCACCCAGGAGAAGCAAGGAAGAATGTCATAAACGCACCAGGAAAGATGATTTAAAGGAGCACAGCAGTTCAACTCACCAAGCAATGGATCAAAAAGATCCTGTTCAACAGACACCCCCCCTGTCAAAGAGTGAAGGTTTTTCTTCCTCAAGCAACAGCTGATCCTGACAGTGAACTACTCCTGCCCACCACGGGCATCTTGTCCCCTCACTGTCAAAGTTTAATTTCCCTGCAAAGGGAAACTTGTACCATTTTCAGTGTATTTTCCAGAAAACTGCTTTTATTAAACCAGCTGGCCTTAGGATAACAGGAACCACCCAGTGTCCCCCCTTTCCCCAGGTGTGGGTCCAGTTCCCACCACACAATGAACCCCGTTATCTGAGAAAATTAACTAGCCCTAACCCTCATAAAGAGGTAATTTATCCCACCACAGACCCAATTCCTACTGCCACCCCATGCCATAGGCTCGTGCTGGGGGCCCCTTGAGCACACAGGGTCCCTTTGGGGGGATGGAGCAGACTCCAAAGGGTTTAGGCCAGACTTTGCAGGCTTGCTTGTCCCAGTAAAACTGCAGAGAGAAGTTCCAGCTCTGCCTCCACCCTCCTCCATACAAGGCAGCTGATGTTTCCCTGCTATTTAAAATTCTTGATCAAGCTGTCATTTCATCACTACTTTTGGACTGTTCTATAAATGATGGTAGGTGCTTGTTTGTTCAGAACACCCACCATCTCTCTAAGCCTCCCTCTGTAACGAGCTGCCAGCTTGCTGCTCTGTTCGGCTGACTCCCATTATCTGGTCTCCCCATCATCTGAATATATTTAGTCTCACCCAAGTAGTTTTGATTATCAAGATTCTACTACAGTCTAATTAGTGACATTTTTATTACTAATTTGTCACTCAGACACTTTCAGTCACATTTAAAATTCCTGCCAGCTTCTCTGAAATTGCTGTGTGCTTGCAGTCTCTTTCTTTTCACACAAGATCAACTAAGCATTTTTATTTTGTCAGATCCTTGGGAGACTTTTAAAGAAACACTTAAGAAAATAGTCTCAAGTAGAAGGAGACTTTGGAGTGCCACAAAGAGGATCCAGCCCAAGGAATCGACCTGTGGTATTTCACCTCCTAGACACCAGCTTGAAACCCACTGAGAAAGATACCCAGCAATGTGCCCTCGGGACCAAGAAGGCCAACGGCACCCTGGGGGCATCAGGAAGAGTGTGATCAAGGGTGGAGGGAGGTCATCCTGCCCCTCTGCTCTGCCCTGGGGAGGCCCCATCTGGAGCACTAGGACCAGTTCTGGGCTCCCCAGTTCCAGAAGGACAGGGAACTGTTGGAGAGGGCACAGCAGAGGACCACAACGATGATGAGGGGCCTGGAGCATCTCTCTTAGGAGGAAAGACTGAGGGACTTGGGGCTTTTTAGTCTGGAGAAGAAAAGGCTGAGGGGGATCTGATCAACACCTAGAAATACTTCAAGGGTGGGTGTCAGGAGGATGGGGCCAGGCTTTTCTCAGTGGTGCCCAGTGATGGGATAAGAGGGAATGAGCACAAACTTGAACATGAGAAGTTCCATCTAAATATGAAGAGGAACTTATTTCCTTTGAGGGTGTCAGAGCCCTGGCAGAGGCTGCCCAGAGAGGTGGGGGAGTCTCCTTCTCTGGAGACATTCCAAACCCACCTGGACACGTTCCTGTGGGACCTGCTCTCAGTGGACCTGCTGTGGCAGGGAGTTGGCCAAGATGATCTCCAGAGGTCCCTTCCAACCCCACAGCATTCTGTGATTCTGTAACATAAGAACACTCCAAACCTTAATGTCCTTTCCATGTTGTTTCTAAAGGTATGGAAGCAGTTTGATCAGGACAGAGCATGACACTTCCTCCCACTCAGCTTCCCAGTCAGTGGTGACTCTGGTGGTTCCCAACAGCACTACATGTGTGGGCCGCTGTGCTGAGCGAGTCTCCAAGAAGGTGCCAAAACAGGTGGGAGAGGAGAGGCTGGCAAACTCCACCTGAAACTCAGCCCCACGTATCTGGAGTCATTACAGACATCAGCACAACAAGCTGCGGGTTTGTATTTCTCTTGATCTCTTCATAATACGTCTGTACTTTCAACTGAATGGAAGATGAGGTTCACACCTTGATGTTCTGGAAAGAAATGCCTTGCTCAGGCTGACCAGACTCAGGCTGTATCATCGCACCCACCTTCCCCAAGCTCTGGATTTAAAAGATCATATCAAGCAACAGGTTGAAAGCCAAGATGGAAGCCTTCCAGCTCAGCACACACTGATGAAGGGACAACATCTGGAGACACAGAACAGCTAAAAATGTTGTTCATAATTGCTAACCCAATATTACACTTTCTTCAAACAAAATCTGTCCCAGACTTCAGAATGCAGGCATGCTTCCCTTACAAAGGGTTAATAAACGATGGTAGCATGCATCTTATAAGCACAAGCAGTATGTTTTATAACTGTTAATTACATAGATAGCTGCTATTATAAATAGTTCTGAAGCAATCCATTAACCAGATGGCTTTTAGCAAATCAGAATTTATTACTCTTTTATGAGCTACTTATAAAACTGTAACTTTCAGATAAAGAATGTGAAGCAGCTGAAGGAGTTGTCCAGATCTGTTTTCCATTACAGCATCTTTGAGGGCAGGGAAAGAAGGAAGTGTCCTATTAACTCTGTACAGACAGCTCATCCTATTGGAAACTTCCCGGGCAGCTCTCACTTAGACTTCCACTGCACTGGGGTGCAAGGAGGTGTGTCAGCAAGGGCACTGAAGGCACAGAACACTTCTCTGAAGTTCTGACCAAAGGCAGGGAAACAATTACTGTTGGCATGAATAGGATCAGGGCTTCTCTCTTATGAACTCATAAAAGATACTGATAGAAAACATCTGAGTCTTGGTATTATACATTAATTTATCACTTACTTCCTCGTGAAACTACTGAAAAGCATTAAGATTCTGAGCGAGAGGAATGTAGTTTATTTGCAGCCAGAGACACGAATACTTGTTCATGTTTCTGAAGGTTTTACCTTAGAGATTCTGACCAGGTAAGCACGGCATCTGGTGCTCTCAGTGGCTCTCCTCTGCACAGGAGACAGGTAACTTTCAAACGTGTCAATAAAATCCATTTCACAAGTCTTATGGCCTAAATAATATCAGTGGGCGATGAACTGGAATTCACACTCATTTGGAACTTTAATAGATTAAACTTCAACAGAAAGCTGGCAGATAAAGTTGAGATTGGAAAATGGCTCCTTATGTTCAGGATTCATTTTCCTGCGTTCCTCCGAACACCACTTACCTAAGGAAGGGGATACTTGGGAAAGTGCTTCTGTTTGGGGTTTGTCTGCCTGAGCTTTTTTGTTAAAACCTGAGATTCTGCTACCTTGTAGGTTTGTGATTTATTCCCCTACACAAACTGACATCCACATTAGCTCATCACCTACAGTCCATCACACTTTAAGGAGAGAGGAATTGAGCCAAGATTTAACAAAGTCACAGAAGAGCTAACCAATGGCTTCAACACTTCACAGCATTTTGCCAACAAAAGCTCAAAGAGGATTTATCCACCTTTACCCTCTAGACATTAATAAATCACACCAAATCCAAAAAGAAGACACCCCCATCTGGTGTGCACTGCCACAGAGCCATGCACACCCTCACAGCCGATGAAAGGCTTTGGGCCTCTTGCCTTTTCATGCCCAAAATATCCAAGTAAGTCTTGGAATCACAGACCATGCCAAGTGTTATTGCCTGAACAGTTCTCACCATGCACAAAGAGATGATTTGCTCTGTATGGACACTCACATCTTGGTGCAATAGCATCTCTTCCCAACTTCCATTTGTAAATGAGGAGGGGGAGGTCTGGAGATCTCAGATGAACACGTGTTTTCACATGATTTGGGCAGGATTTTCCAAAGAACCAAAGGCAACGAGACTTGCCAATTCTAAATGACACAATGTCTCCAGGCTACTTGGAAACGTATTCCTAATGCTTATTTTTGTTTGAGTATATGACTACTTCAAGGTTTCTCTTGGAATGCCCAAATATGTCATATATTCCCCATAAAAGTACAGCATGCCAGTCTTCCCATTCAGCTTCTCTTTCAGAGAATGATGATGGATGGATGGATGCAGAATGCTTCTTCTAAGTTACACAAACCTGTGCTCCAGCACTACCAACAGACCAAAACAACAGTCTGAAAAAACAAGTGTTTTAATTCAAGTAAATGAACAGTTACTTCTCAGTCCCTGATGAAGGCAGGAACAATTTGTTTATGTCAGCACTACATTTCAAATACTGACTGAACTGGAAGAGGTCCCAGAATTGGTTTAACACTCATGTCATCACAGCACTGGTTGCTCAGAACACACGTTTGAAACCTGACTGTGATGCCAGATGCTCCTTTCTGCTGCTTCCCTCAGCATCAGGAAACATTTAGCACTTCAGAAACATCCCAGAGAGGGGATGTACGTGAAGGATGATTTCAAACACAATCCTGGTTCTGGTCTTAGTTTCCAAAAAGAAATTCAGGTGTGACGTGAGAACCAGAAACATCTCTAGACCAAAAAACCCAACCAACTCTTCAGTGACCTTCTGTAGGAACAGGTGCCCAGAGGATCCCTCATGCGCATTTGGACAGAGAGGAACAACTCTTCCACAGAGCTGTCGGGGAAGGACTCACTGCACTGATGCAGATGTGTCTGTGTCCCGCTTTCCTATCTTACTCTTTCTAGATTCTCTGGGGCAAGGCCAATAGCTCCTACCTGATCACAGATAAAGAAATCCCTGCAAGTCCCAAGAGAGCAGACACTGAAAGGGCTTCTGACCTCCCCACACGGCGGAAAAGTGAAAAAGGGAAATGTACCTGGCTTCCCAAACCAAAGCTCAGAAACCTCCAGGCTGTACCAGAGGGGTTTTGTCTCTCATCACAGCATTATTTCTTACCACTCTCTGTAATTCCGATGAATTCAGTGTGAAATCATCACATCCACTGATAACCACTGTCTGCTGGGGCATAAAAAACCCTTCTACCCCCCACCCGAACGTCTAAGCGGTCTCGCAGTCTCAGTAAGAGGAAAAGGAACATCCACACAAGTTTCTCTTTTACAGGCTCAACAACTGTGCCTATGAATGAAAAAACAACCACCACACATCATTAAGCTCAAATTGCTTCAACCAAGGAATTCACAGGAAATAGTGATATCCTTCTTTTCTAATACCAAGTATCACAAAGAACCTCAGAATAAGAGGATTAGCAGGTTTAAGAACACCCTCAAACCATTCCAAACAAAGTCTTTTATAGTTTCATTTTAGCAGTGCATTCAGTTTGCAGGCAAGGACAGCATCATTCTTCTGAAGCTGGAAATGAGCTGGATGTTTCTTAACTATAGTCCAACGCGACACATAAAATGTAGAACAAATTTGTTGCCCCAAACTGTCGACTAAATTCTCCCACCCTTTTACAGCTGGTGAGATGGGTTATCAGCTCCAGCATCCCCTTGGTACAGAAGTGCTCCAGACAGCATGATGCTACTGCACCACCAGGGACAAAGGTCCAGCGTGCAGTTATTCATGTTGTTTTAAGCAGTCCCTGAGGAGACACGACAGCACACTTACAACAAAAAGAACAATAAAATCGCTAAGACATGCAGCAAACCTCAAAAAATTTTGCAGACCTCTACATTTACTGTCTAAACGAGAACAGCAGCAGCGTGCACGTGCAATATAAGAGAAACCTCATTTAGTAAAGATTTATTAAGCGAATAACACTCCAGTCTACCTGTTGTCCTGCACATTTTGAATGAAGCCATGGCATACAAATATCCAGATTGCCAGAGCTGAACAGTGGATCACAAGCAAAGCTTGAAGTGTTGAACTGCCAGAGCCAAACTAATCGTGCATTTATTATTGCTACACTTCCCTACACATCTTTGCACAGTCATTTCTGCTGCCAAAGGGTTTCTAGAAGGCAAGTACAAAGAATGTCAAGCACTATAATCACCCAAAGAAATATGACGGCCGCATTAATGCTCACTGAAATCTATAGATCCACAGAAAAAGCAATAAAGTTAAATGCATGATTCAGAAGCAAGCTTAAATACTGAACCCATCCTAAATTCACTGAGGAAAGCAAACTTCACAAATCACTGTCAAGAGCATTGGCAATCTCCCTCCCAGACAAAAGGTCAACTTCAGATGCCTTGTTAATATCTATCTGGGTTTTAAGAAGTTCTAATGAGAGCGCAGCTCCATGACAAAGGTGCACAGACCCACAGGAAGGAGAAAAAAGAAAAAAAGGAGAAAAAAAAAGGGGAAAAAAAAAAAAAGGGGGTGGCCAAGGAAAACTACAAGCAAGGCAAGTTCAAAATGAGATGACAGGTTTGCAGCCTCTAGGGTCTTAACCTCATTATCCTTCCCCCGTTGCTAAATAGAAAAAGAAGGTTTGAGCTGACTAGGGGGAAAGGCTTGAGGTAGAAGCCAGATAACTCTGAGACTAAATAAAGCAGGTTAACTACAGGTACCAGCTGGCACAAGACTCACTTGCCTCTTGTTTTAGCAAGAAACTGGCAAAGGAAAGAGGAAAAAACCTCACATCTGGGCTGCTCTTCAGCCCTCCCCACCTCCTCAATTTTAGGTACCTAGGAGATAGATTCAAACTTCTATAGAGAGAGCCAGAAGACAACTCAGATCTCTGTCCATTGAGAGGAAAACAGTGGCATTGACACAACAAAAGGACAATGTATGGACAAGCTGGAAGAACGAGCCTGCTTCCACCATATGATGATATTCCCGGGAATCAAAATCAGTTGTAATCCCTCTTTGCCTGACCTAATCTTATTTCCTAAATGGTATGGATTATTTTCCCACCGTAGCTTTTGAAATGTTTTCCAACTTCAAAAAAAACAAAACAAAAACCAGACCAAGAAGCACAGTCTCCAAGACACACAACTTCTGACTACAAAAACGAGGCATGTAAGCAGAGCGAACCAAACCAGACAGTTCTGTACGACATTCAGAGGGTTCAGCTCAAAGTTCTTGGTGAGACTGCTGTTTCTGGCAGAAGCTTCTGATGACGACCTAAAGCCTTTCATGCAATTTAAATACACCTTTTGGTATCACACAACAGCCTTGCATGCATTTGTCAAAATGATTACACAGCTCAGCTGAACAGAGTTGATGCATTATCTGTCACACACAGGTCAACTAATTTGGCAATGACCATATGTTGTGACTTCTCGAGGACATTTTGCTGATATTAACCACTTCCTCCAGAAACCTCATAAAAAAAAAAAATCATATTCCAGATCTGTAATTACTTCACATCTTTCTAACAGTGAAAAGTTTTAAGTCTGAATGATCACACAGGCTTCTTTCAATGCAGCATCTGCCACAGAAAGTACGATTTTCCACACCTTGTGAAATTAATACCAATTCCATCATTTGCTTAATTATCATCTGGAAAGAACAGGAGCAACACTTATTTAAACTGGGACCAGCACTGTTTATCATCTTTGTCAGAGACATGGACAGTGGGATCGAGTGCACCCTCAGCAAGTTTGTGAAGACACCAAGCTCAGTGGCACAATGGACACGCTGGAGGGAAGGGATGGCATCCAGAGAGACCTGCACAGGCTGGAGAGGTGGGCCCATGCAAACCTCATGAAGTTCAACCAAACCAACCCAAGTGCAAAGTCCTGAGAAAGGAGAATGAAAAAAGAGAATGGCTGGAGAGCAGCCCTGAGGAGAAGGACTTGGGAGTGCTCCTGGATGAGAAGCTCCTCAGGAGCCGGCAGTGCGCGCTGGCAGCCCAGAAACCAACCCCAGCCTGGGCTGCAGCAAAAGAAGGGTGGCCAGCAGGGCCAGGGAGGGGATTCTGCCCCTCTGCTCTACACTCATGGTAATAAAGTAATCAAAACTTTTAAAATTCAAAGGCTGGAAACATAACTAGATTTAGGTAAACTTAAAAGAGGAGATCGAATTTAAAAAAAGCAGTCACCATTTGAAATAAATTCTGGAGCAAGACTCATGGTGCAGTGTTTGTACTGGCACAGGGGTTTTTAAAATACTGAAGTAAAATAATCATTAAAATAAGTCTGTCTGTCCTAAGGCAACCCTAGAGTAAGAGGAAAAGACTACAGGGTCTTTGATCCAAAGCCATCACAGACTGTGAGAAGACCCTGACATCAGCAAGCCTAGACAACATCCAGCTTTTACAAGACCTTTACATCTTCACCCCAGCAGTGGATTCATGCGAAACTCTACCTGTGAAAGTAAAACCTTTGCCTTGTAGTGACTCCCAGGGAACAATCTTTTTAAACACTTCACTGTGTAGCCTGAGGCTGGGAAAATCCAAGGGTTCCCTTCACAGGACTAAGAAC
Organism: Thinocorus orbignyianus; assembly: GCA_013400375.1. Taxonomy (NCBI): domain Eukaryota; kingdom Metazoa; phylum Chordata; class Aves; order Ciconiiformes; family Thinocoridae; genus Thinocorus; species Thinocorus orbignyianus. Next base: position 505,907 of record VXBW01001560.1, read on the forward strand.
CTGCTCTTTGCTGTCACAGGTCTTCCTTGGCTGCCCTCATGTTCACCCCTGCTCTCTGGGCTCGTTCCCAGGACCATTTCTCTTCTTGAATCACTAACAAAATGAGCTATTAATCTTCTTTTTTTTTTTTTTTTCTTCTTCTTTCTTACTGCCTTATGCTTCCCTTTTTGCTTGGGGAGCTCTGAAGTATCCTTCTGACAGTATTTTCCAAAGCTCCTTCTTTCTACTGTCCTCTGGGAAACAGGCTGCTAACAGGATATACAGTATGATGTTATAAAGGCTTCCATACAGCCAGTCTTGTGGCAATACTCCCCGATGGGACTTGCATTCCAGCTCAATATAGAAAAAGCACTGTAATAACCACCCTTTTTTTCCCCCCCTGTTTTTTTTTTTTTTTTTTTTCTTTTTTTTTTGGCTGTAATAATCTGTTATGCTTTTTGCTGGTACTTCAAAGTAATTCTCTATTGTTCTGTTACTCTGAACTTCAGCTCAGCAGGGTTCAGCTTTTCAAAGCATCACAGAGGGGAACCTTAATTACTCTTCTTTTCCATTTTTCAAATAAAATCTCAAATCCATTAAACAAACAAAAATTCCTTTTAGATCCGAGGATTTCCTGCTGCTGGATTTGCAGAAAACTAAAATCAACAACAACAAGAAGCAGCAGCATCACTGCATCAAAATTTTATCTGAACTCCTCCATTCTATCACAGCTACTGCTGTGGTGAGGGAGCTTGGACTGTGCAAACGGCCTGGAGGGTCTGCTCTCTTCTCAGCTTTACCACTGGCTACCAAAAATCCACAAAAATCAATAAGACTTACTTTCAAAAATGCCCACTCACCCTGCCTGCCCCTCGAGAGACCTGATTGCAAACAGAAAGGTTTAAGGAACATCCATCCCACCGATGAGAGAACTTCACCATATTTCTGGAGTTTTAAGCTTAGTTTTATGAAGATAGACATAAACTTTGGTGTCAGCACTGAAAATGGCAGAGATAAAGCTTATACCCTGAGTCATGGGCAAAGTTTGGTCTAGAAAAGCTTTAGTCCCCAAATCCCTCCCAGTAGAAACTGCTGCCTGTTCTAAGATCCAGCCAACACTCAGTGTGCGCACAGCATGGTGCAAGGCAGCCCTACACAGGGCCACATTTTCCTGTCACTGAAGTATGCTGTAGATCCTTCACTTTCAAGAAAGATTGGAATAAATTCTCTCCCACTCCTGCAGCTGAAGGACAGGAACTCCCTGCGTGCAGGCCAACAACAGGCACACTGCTGTAAAGAACTCCTTCCTTTAAATCTAAATTGGGTGGCACACAGCAGCACACTTAAGTCAATAAATACAAACTAGAAATTGTATTCCTGTTTTGGTTCAAATGTGGAAAAAACAAGTTCATTGCTGACTTATTGGGAACCTAACCTCGCTGAGGGGAGAACAGAGCGGTTTAGCTGTGGCTAGTGGGAAGAGTTACGGCCAGCCCGGACACCTGCTGGAGAGCCCAATAAAGCACCCAACCCCACGCCACATCCCAATCACCATTTTTATGAACATTTTCCTGTTTATTAATAGCAGCCGCTCTAAATTCACTCAAGGTTTATGCCAGCTGCCAGTTCTGGGTCTAGTACAAACCCGAGATATATTACAAGCAGTTCAGCTAGAAATGACAATAAAAGATGAGGAAAAAAGCACAGCATACGCCAACAAGGCAAGTTCACTGCTGACAGGTAAGGGGGCAAGTGAATGGCTGTACCTACCAATAATCCCAGAATTGGTGAGTTCAACCTCTGAAGATCACGGAGGAAAAGTCGTCAGTCAAGAAGAAAAAATGGCACCAAGAAAAGTCCCTCCTGTTATTAAACTTCAACATCCTCCTCTCTGCTGAGACACTCAGCCTGTCCCAGCTAATCCAGGCTGAGCACATTAACCCCAGCTCTGCCTGGCTGCTGTATTTAGATCTGATTTGCCTTTAGACACACGTCTTGGACCTCAGCAGAGGACATCAATTGCCAGCTACGCTGCAGACAGAAGCATATGGAACATAAAATGCATGGAAGCATGTGCTGTTCAGAGACAGATGACTCTAAAATTCATGATACAAATTAGCACCTATGCTTATTTGATTACTCAGGAAGGGGAGGCACTTTATAATTCCTAGTCACCTCCAGGTGCTAATAATCCATTCATTAGCAGCACTCTCACCAAAGAGTATGCTGACCTTGGTAGGAAAGATTCCTCCAATTTAAGGTAACATTTAAAATCCAATAGACACTTCGATGGTTGTAAAATGGGCCCTGACAGAGACAGAAACTTGAAAAATAAAATTTAAGGATAAGCAATCACAACAGATACAGAAACTCCAGTTTCCTGACACAAGCCATCCCTTGGCCAGCTTGCACGGCAAGGGTGGTAAAAGCTGGCCCCTGGAAGTTAAGAAATCAGATTTTGGTGTCCTTCACAAAGCACAGGGAAGGAGGTTCATGCAAACTTGTACAAACTGAAATAGTTCTTTTCAATCTATGTCAGTAAAAATAGATTTCATGCAAGTCTGTAATAAGGCAAAGGCTAATTAGCAGCAACAGCTTTTTCTTGAGGTCGAGACACGCTACACCTGGGACGATTTTAGCCTAGAATAGCCATACCCACAGATAGGATTTTGGGGTGGTTTTTTTTAAGCTTGGGACATATCACATCACACCTGCATTTTCACTTGATGCTAAAGAGACAGGGCTACTGAAACAAGGAACTTTGATAGGGCACAACCTACTTGAGAATAACATGTCTCAGCATCCAGTACTTGGTATGACACCAAAGATTGCCGTAACTTGTCAATACTTCACCTTTTTTTTACCTCTGCTTTTTTCTCTCTCTTTCCCCCCACCAATCTGAGTAGCTGGTAATATTCTGTGGAGCAGCAGCCCCACAGTTTACTGCTCACCACTCCTTTGAGAGATTTCAAGCATAAACAGCCAAACAGCTGGTCACCAAGCAGCCTTTCTAAGGATGCTGCCTTCTTTCAGAACTTCTTCCAGTTGGCACACCTCAACCCCCAGGTTCTCCGAGTTCTGCAACAGCGGCTCTGCTGGGACTCCTTGGGAAGCAGGATCCAGGACGCACATGGTGACACCTACAGAATGATACTACACCTAAACTGCAGGTGACAGACAGGCATTGCCAAAACCTTCACTGGGTTACTGAAGCCGAGATGTTTTGAAGAAAAACATTTCAGGTTCACTACGTCATCACCACCTTCCTCTGGTGTTTACTTAAATAGAAAATATCCACCTATTTCTGGAAGTAAACTCCAAGGTAAAAGTCTTTTTAGCTTAGATAGGACTGGAGCTTCTAATTCTCAAAGACACTTTGAAATCAGTTTGATTCAGCTCCTCACCCCAACCCCTGGCTGCAGCCCCACAGCTCAAGGCCCCATCAGTGCTACAGTGAGGACCACTCTGTGTCCCAGGAGTCACCCTGCACAGGTTTGACCCCAACAGAAAGACTTAAAATTCCAAAGGACAGGGAAAAAAAGCCTGGTAGGCAGAACACAGCGTAAAAGCAACACATGCGAGGTATGGAATACTGCCAACTCAGGAGCTGTGCACAGCTGCTTTGCCGGCTCTTCTTTAACCTCAGTCCTCAAAACACAGGGAAGTCGGGAAAAGAAACGATGAAAATATTTGAAAAAAGCATTGAAAAGATGAAAATACTTACTCTTCTTCCCATCATTATTTAAAAAACAGTATGTCTTTCAGTGTACCTTTTAAAATTAAAAAAAGATACGTAGAATCATATGTAGAACATACACTTGAAGCCCTTCCACCACTGAGCGCTTCCTGCTGCCATTTCCTGCTGATACTGCAACTGAAAGAGAGCTTTTGGGGAGTAAAATCCGCAGCTCTCACAGCAGAGATGATGATTAGCACCATGCACATTAAACAAAGGGGTAGTGCAATCTGATCTGAGTATTTCTGACACACACAATCCCCACTGCTCTCACAACACAGGATCTACATGTTTCATCTTATTTTGATTAACACATTTCACTGATGACCTTTAAAACAATACTTGCTTCCAGACTCTTAACGCACCATTGCTCTACTCCATTCTGTCAGCAGAACAATGATCATTCCTAAGACGCCTCTGGAAAGCTCCAGTCTCACACACATCAGTCCATAAAGTTCCCACTGACATAGGCGATGCAGAGATGCAGAATTTGCATAATCAGCTCATTTGCTGCATTCAGCAACAAGGGACGTTCTCTAACAACTCACACCCTCACCAGAAGGTTGCCTTAGTTAAGAGCAAATTGCCACATTGCAATTCAAGAGACATGAGGTCCATTAGCGGTGTAGCAGCTATGTAAATAAGCAAATGAAGATGTATGGAAGTTGTTATTACCTTTGCTCCACAGACAATGAAAATGACCTTTGTTCAGAGGCTGGTTCAGAATCAGAAGGCAAAACTTCAGGTTTCCTGTAAGATAAATGTTGATACTTATTAGCAAGAATATTGATTTTTTTTTTCCTCTCTTATTTTCTTTGTTTTGCTTTTGTCATATTCATTTTAGTCCAGCCACCTCAGAGCAACTTCAGTAATTTCTTTGCTCCTCAGCTTTCATCATTTTCAGACAGAGAAGACGCCAGAACTTCATGAGATGCCTTTAACTTGGTTGGGTTTTGCTAAACATCTAATTTAGAATTGACTTTTACCCACTGGAGGCCACCCTCAACAGGACCCTGCATCCACACAGCTCTTGTTTGATCTCCCCCCAGCTGTGCCTGCCTGGCTGCAGCACTCACCGATACCAGCTTTGTCCTGCCTCTCGTGGCTCCCCATGGAGCTCTCTAATCCACATCCAACATCCCACTCTTGGTGGACGCAGGACCCTTATTACCATCAGCAGCTCCTGGGCCCGTGTTTTCCTATCATGTAAAAGCCCCAAGTGGCAGATGTTTTATCAATACAGAATGAAAGGCCACCCCCAAGGATCTTAAAATCAAGGTTATTAAAAGCAAACCTGAACTTTAGCCTGTGTTCACTAGGTGAGACTGCACCCCAAAAATCTCCGTGGGTTTAGCAGCATAACCCAACAGTGTGAACAGGCTCCTCCTGCTCCAGCAAGATGTCCGTTGTGAAGGTGATATTAAAGCACAAATAGAAAGGCCTTAAAATCAAAGGGTTAATGATATGGTGCACACCGGTTACAAAGAATAAAGATGTAAATCTTAGAATGCTTGCTTTTGCTGGGACTTGGATTATTTCACATCCTAATTATCTTGCCAACCACACAGGAATACAACTTTCCCCTGGAGGTTGGTATCCTTAGGCAGTCAGGTTAATGAAGTATTACTTGGTCACGTGAAGCCACTGCAACTGAAAAAAGAAAACCTCTATCACCAGAAAGTCTTTGGGGTTTTGAGCAGCCCAGGTATAGCAGGAGACAGAAGGCTACAGGTGATGCCCCTGCTTAAGCCCTATGACTTTCCCATGGAAATACAGGTAGGGAATCTCCTGGAGGTGCAGGAACATCTCAGGGTGGGAGGGGATAATCTTTACAGTCAGGAACAGCAGCACTGTTCTGCATCTCGCCTTTTGGACGATTTGCAGTTTCCCCACTCAGCTGTTCCATGCCTCGGTTCCCTTATCTGTAAAGCAGAAGTAATACCACTGTCCTTAGCAAGGATTCAAGGAATCATGGAAATATCAGAGTTGGAAGGGAGCTCTAGAGACCATCCCGTCCATCTCCCCTGCTGAAGCAGGATTGCCCAGAGCACAGCACTCAGGACGGCATCCAGGAGGGGCTTGAAGGTCTCCAGAGAAGGGGACTGCACACCCTCCCTGGGCAGCCTCTGCCAGGGCTCTGCCACCCTCACCACAGAGAAGTTTCTCACCTCCTGTGTGATGGTTCCCAACACCCCCCAACCCCCGCCCCCCACTCGCCTCTTCGCTGCTGCGGCCCACGCTTCTTTAAATTCGTGTGTAGGCAGGGGAATACATTTGCTTTGAAAATAATGGGGGGTCAGAGGACCAAGTAAACACGGGAGAAGGAGAAAAATGACTTTGCCTTTGCTTAATCTGAACAGTTTTGCCTTGTCCTTGAACTTTGAGAGAAAGGCAGAAAGCGATGCATTCAAACTAAGTGCCAATTTCCAGCTGCCTCCCCAAATGGGCCCTGAGCAGCAGAGATCCTAATGATGGTTCAGTGAGAAAGGCTGCCAGCTCCTTACATTAAGCATAATCATCTGGTGGTGCTCTCCACTGGAGAAAGCCAGCAAACAGCCCAGGTTGTTTTACAGCTATGATAACGCAGACAGAAGTGCTGTAAACCTGTTTTGCTGCTGAATCACAAAAGCCATTCCTGCATCTGTTCCATCAGCATGGAGAAATGCAGAGGAATTTTAGCTTTGCTGGCACATCAGGAGGAGTCTTTGTATGTATTAAAGACAGGTTTTTGAAGCCAAGGCCTGGCTGTAGGGGACCACACTAAGAGTTCAGAGAGTAATCTTCAGAGATGCCACTTCCAGGAGGTCCCAGTGCAGCCTGGAAGAGCTCCTGGCTCCTGCTTGTTCAGTTTTTGCAATGAAATAAAGAGCTACAGGCCCCCAGCACGCACAAGAAGGAGGGTAACTTTTATGTGTTTTGGGTTGTGGTGGTTTCTTAACCACAGTTATGGGCTGAAAAAATGGAAAAATGGAAATCGTTTCTCCTGCTTTTAGCAAAGTGAATGTCCCAGTCATTTAAACCCACTGCAATTAATGCATGCTATGATTAATGCTACCAAAATGAGCCCAAATGCCCGTATTTAATAGTGCTCGCTTGGTTCATACAGAGCTGCATAAAGGGCTTGGTCCCTGGTAGATGTAAAACAGTAATAAAATCAGCCTGCAATAATTTACAACTATTGCCTTAAAAACTATTAATTAGTTGGGACTTGTGATGGCAGAGACCACGGCAATGGACAGAATATGCAACAGCCATCACCCCAAAAAGCAGTGCTGAGAGCTCACTGTGCCCCTGCTCCCAGCGTCCTGCCGGCTCTGCCTTTGAAAACAAAGCTGCTCCAAGGCCATTTATCTTTAAAAGCCCTTCACAAATTAGGAAGCATCTATCTCCTGGACTGCCTGCCCATCCATTTTTCACAAAGATAATTAGCACCCTGACCCAGCCATTAACAAAACTGTGCTGTCTTTGGACTAATGGGAACCAGAATTCTGTAAGCAAGAGTTCAGCAGCAAAAATCACTTGTCCCCAGATATGGGTGTCTGCACTGGAGAAGCTTTTGTTGGCCTTCTGTTTGGGGCAGAACAAGCTGGTTTCTTGCACTGTTTCTTCCATTTTTAGTCTAATTTTCTCTTTCATTATGCACTTTTATTGCAGCTTTTGCAGACTGAGCAAATTCAGCCACCTGCAGCACAAGCAGAAAAGCAAAAACTCCTCCATACAAAACCTCTGGCTTATTCTTGATGTTTACCTCAACACAGAGAAAGGACGGAGCCAAGTCCCACCATGGAAGTCCTCTTGTAGAGGAATGGAGCCGTGCAGTGAGGCCTGATATCTAATATCTACAGGACATGCAGAAATGCCCCTCATGCTGCTGTTTGTCTTCCTTGAGCCCAGTCTTCCCCCAGCAGCACTGCCCTTCACAGGGAAGCCCTGCGTGACACCAGGGAATCCAAAAACCCTCATTTCAAACTCAGGCAGCCCAAAATCAACGCTGTGAAACGGAAATGCTTCACACTTACAAAGTTTTGCAACTCCTGCAGAACGGCTACTTTGAAAATGGAAAAACTTCCTTCAAGTCAGCCAGCAAAACCCACTCCCTACCTCTGTGCTCCTGCAAACAAGGCAGTTGTCAGCTTCAATTCAGAGAAACACTTGAGCTTGGACTGTTGTATTAATTAGAGCCACTGTTTATACAACACTGTGTAGCCGCATTTTACCACACTGAATCCCAAGCCTCCAAACAAGCCATTTCATTTTCCTTGTAAGAGTGACAACTCCAATAACAAACCAGCCCAAATTATGCACAAGGACCACAGACCTTACATGTTCTCAAACTTATTGAATGAATAAATCAAATATGCATACCCAGCTGCTCTCCGTGCACACACACTGTTAGCCCTGTCAATGCATTTTAGTGTTAATTTCTTCATGCAAATTCTATTGATTTTTTAATATTTTACAGCTCCTAATTCTCCAGGCAAATTCCAGCAGAGGTGTGGGAAGAAAATGGGATTTGTGCAAACTGCCTTACTGAAAAGCTGCAATGTGGCACTCTCCAGAGAGCCCTCTGCAACGATTTGTGTGGATGAATTCAAAGCAACCAATTTTTCACACTAAGTCACAAACAGCCACACTCATGGGATCACCTCCTACATCACTGACCACTGCTGCTGCTAGAAGGGTGCTGTGCCCTGCACTGAGAACTTTCCAGTTCATTCTGGTGCTTCTCTGGAGACTGAGGGCTGCATTTTTCATCTCAGCGTGTGATGGGACACTTCTCATACAGATTCACAGAATGGCTGGAGTTGGAAGGGACCTTAAAGATCATCGAGTTCCAAATCTGCAGTCCCTGCCTGCACTGCTGAGTGCTGAGGACCTCTGCTCTTTACGTGTCAAACACCTCGGGCTCGTCAAGCAGAATAAGATCTAACAGTTCCCAATAGTGAATCTTAACTAGTCCAGCATCACAAAGGAACTCCATGGCAGGATTCAGCTCCCCAGAGCAACATTCAACTGAACTGAATCATGAGAGCTGTCTATTTAAATATAAATCATAACCATCACCCTTCTCACTATTGTACAGGTGGAAGTGGTGCTTGTGCCCCGTTATCAGCTCGCATTGGAAAATAAACCCAGAGTAACCAGGCACTTTGGGGAGGTGGCAAGGAACATAAATGCTAACGTGCTCTTGGAGAGACACACTGACAGCAATGTGCCCTGCGGGCCAAGAAGGCCAGTGGCATCCTGGGGGGCAGCATTTTTTTGGAGGCAGCTCTGTTCTGCTGCCTGTTTTAGGACATTCTATAATTTTACATCTACTGTTGGCTTCTGTTTTTAACAAAACATTTTTAAGACCTACTTCTATATATTTTATAAATAGATAAATCTACCTCTAGAGAAAACAAGCTCAAATAAACAAAAGGAAAGCTACAAAAGCCAAAGGCACTGAAAATTGCATTATACTATCAGCCACGTCAGGAATTTTTATGTAACCTGGACAAGGTGCCTCTTCAGATTTTATTCTGCAGTACGTCATTGCATCTGGCAGAAAAAATAAGATCAAAAATCAAACTTCTGAACAGTTCTGGCCTGAATAGCTTTGACAAGCTATTTGGTGGGCTTACAAAAATCAAGAAATGGCCAACATTTGCATTTTGGAGTGGAACTGCTGCATGAGAAAGAAACAAACGCAGCACGCTGCCAGAATAGCAATACTTCTTCCAGAGGTACAGAAAAACCCAAAACTTAATGCTGGAAATTGCTGAATGACAGCTGTTCCTCCTTCATCTAACTTTGAAACAAGCTGCAAAAAGCCCTTGGTAAGTCAAGACTCTGACTGATAGTCTTACTGGGATCACTGGTGTGTGGTGGAACAGAACAGCACAGCCAGCAAAGGCACACTCACAAGAAAGCAGGTCCCCACTCAGCCAGCGATCAACTGCTCACACAGGCAGGGCCACCACATCGTGATGACAATCTGCTCCTGCATGATACCTGTCACACACACAAGGGCTGGTAAGTTTAGTCACTACACAAAGTCCCTAATATTTATTATTATTTATTATAAGTCACTTCTGCTCGTTTATAGCCCCTTCTTTGGACGTGCTGCAGATCAGGTATGATTTAAAGATGACTGTTAGTTTCCTCCTTCCTCCGCAACACAGTAAAAGCCTGTGAACAAAGCCAAGCTTTGGGACCATTAAGGGAGGCCCTTGTTTGCAGACTGTCTCTCCAACTGGCTCCTTCAATTTCAATACTAAAACTGTCAAGCTTAATTAAGAGTTATGGGGCATAACCATTTCAAAACCATAAATCCATACAGCAGAAGAGCAACATGACTGCCTTAGCCAACGTCTCTTTTTAAACAAGCCATATCTCTTTTTGAGACCTAATTGAGGTTCCTTATACCCAACTTCGTACTGTAAATATCTTTATTGCTTCTCCTGCAGTGAATATAAAGACCACCATAAAATAATTTCATCCTGATGTCTCCTGGTTTATTTGACTATCTAAAGTGGACCTCAATGCATATTCTGGTGCTTACACCGCTATTCCACACACATTCACCATAGCCTTCTGTGATCCTTCACAGACTCTGCAGAGAACTACATTTATCTCCAGCTTCTTTTAATATTGTCTTTCTAGTCACTTCAACTTTTCAGCACATACAGATGTTCACATAAAAGAACAGCAGGTCAATATTGAGAAAGAACTCTCAGGAGCTCACCGATTAACCAGTGCCCTTTGAAAACATGTTTAACATCCCAACACTCTGACATCCAACCTGAAAGGATCAGAGACCAATAGCCCAACACCCCAAAAATTCCACCAAATTAAGATCAAAGTGTAGACTTAGATTTAAATCTTGAAGCCACCTCGCCCATGCCAGGGGAACCATGCTCTTATCCCGTTCAGGTCTCCCAGCAGAGCCCTTGCCAAACAGGTGTTATAGTGAAGACCAGACCAATTCACAAAAACCCAGCCCAAATTCAAGTGTGTTGTTTCCTTTCAACAAGAAACTGATACTTATCAGACAACTTCTTGGAGTTTGAAAAGCTTGAACCTCACAGCACTTCACAGATTTCAAAGTCAATAGAATTTTGCCATTTTCAGTGTTATGGAAGCCCCACGTACAGTATTACCATGAGCTTTCATTCATTTAAAGAGATTTTCTGGCCTTTGCAGTTGAGAAGCTACACTTGGAAATGCAAATCCTAAAATCTTAGAAACAGAAGGGTGAATAAAACGGTATCACATTTATTACCGTTTCCTAATCCAATTATTTTTACAGTATGATTGTGTGAGGAAACCTTTGGCTTTCTTCACCTGCTCCATGGACTAACACAGCACTGCAATTTATAGAACTGCTCATCACCTAACAGTCAGTCTCCAGCCACCCCCTAAAAATAAGATTTTCCTTACAAACTTAAATAGTTTGTATCTTGAAGAGAACTTCTGTATGTGTTAAGCAACATTTGGGTCAACTTCCAGCAGAAATTATAGCTGAATATCTGAAAGCATTATTTGCGCAGCCCAAACATCAGCTGTGAAAGACTTTCCTCAGCTGTTTATCAGATTTAGAGAGAGACAGAAAATACACCCTGACCAGTCAGTTAATGCATTTTGGGAAAAGACACTAAGAAAAGGAGCTAAGCCATTACCCTGTGTTGAAAATGTCTTTAATAATAATGCTCCGAAGTTAAATTTCCATTTGTAGATTTGAAATCACTTTCCCAAGGTGCATAAGCATTATTATTCCCATTTCACAGCTGGCCTCCCTAAGTGCAGAGATTGGCAGCAATCTGGGTAAGCAGCACCGTTCTCTACTGAATAAGCTGAGAGTCTGAAATTATCTCCCCAGGGTTTTCCTCCCAGCAGAGCTGTCACCTTCAGTCCACACGGAAACCCACCAGGGCAAAACCAGTCCCCCTAAAACTGGTGGGTTTCTACATGGGAATAGGAGTCCAGGCCAGAAATTCCTGACACACATCTGAAGAATTTCTCCCTAACACTGATCTAGGCAGATAAAATTCACTTTTCTGGACCACTGGGGAGATGGTCCTGGCGGCACTCAGACATGAAAACACAAACTGGCAGAAATTAAATGCAATCTTCTCATTAGAGAAAGGAAATAATAAGATACCCAGCAATGGACAGTCTGGAGTTCCGTCAGGAGAACTCCTTTAGCACCTGCATCACACTTTTTTCTCATCTTTTGTTGACAAAAAATAAAATAAAATCTTTTACTCCAATTTCCTGTAGTGCAGTGTTTCTTACTCTATGTAATTCCTCCAAGGACAAGAGCTCCTGCACGTGGCAGCAATCTTACTTATGGGATTCAAATTTTGTCTGGAAAGCACTTCTGTTTGCTAAACCCAAGGATCCAGGAAAACCCTAAGAGTACACCTTCTCTGTCAACTAGAACCTTTCTAGAGCCTTTTATTTCCAAATAGCACTTGGTCACTTAGGTTGAACTTTAACCAACATTTCCAATTTCACAATTTCATACTGGATTAAAGGTTAAAAACAGGAGGAAGGAGTATGGTATTTTTCTTTTTTAGAATTATGGGAATGATAAAGATCAGACCTATAAGGTGAACATATAGAAAAAAAATAGATCTTTGAAGTTGCCACCTTTAAGCTATTATCTATTTTTCAAAAAGCTGCTTACTTCCAGGGTCAAGCTTAAACCACTCTTATCAGCTCCAATACTATCCCAATTTTTTCACCAAGTATCAGTTGGCCAAGAAAGGACACCAACACAACCAGCTGGGAGATTAAGCAAAACACCCGCTTGCAGACTTTAAAGAGAGACCTCTTTAAACAGAGATATTAAGTATTTGCTGAACTGCTATTTCTTTTTTAAATGGCATGAACTGCCACTGAAATCAATCTCTCACTCCTATTTTTCTCAGGTGTCATAGCCTGTAAACTTAAAAACTCTACGGACAACCTGTTTTATACATAAAGGAGCAAAGTGTAAACACCAGTGAACCCTCAAAGCAAACACACAAATCGTAAATGTTTTTAATTCAATAATAGTTTAGTAAATTGCACACAGAATACTTACATGAAACAGATCAAACTACTTTTCCAAGCCCACTCAGTCAGACAAGGAAAAAATGACATCAAACTGGAATTCTAATAACTCAAGATTTTGGTACAGAGGTTGACACCCCTGCAAAATTTTTTAATTCATAAGAAAAAGGTCAAAAAGATTATTAAATAATTTAACTTGCCTCAGAGAATTTTTTTCATCCTCTGACAATTCTTGTGAGCACAGAAAAAGCCTGTTTAAATTAGTCAGAAAAAAACTAACTCCTGAAAATACCACTGTGGTGCTGGTCCTTTATTTCAGGAACAGCATCACCTCCCTCCTGGTGTTACAGTTTCGTGTCGAGCACAAATCTCCAATGGATTCCTGCTAATTCCTGCCCGGTGTGATGCTAGGCTGTGTCTAAGTAGAGGACAACGCTGCTTCTTCATGCTGTCATCTCTAACAGTCCTTGACTACAACCACACTTGGCCAAAACCATCCCCTTTGCACTCTATGTGGCCCCTTTCCTCCCTGAGGCAGGGCATTACACAATTCCCTACCTGGAAACATCTCTTTTACATGAGATTTACAAGGTCAGAAGGCTGGCACCTGGGAGCCTGGCACCTGGGAGCCTGGCACCCTGCGCAAAAATTCACCAGAAAAGGGAAGAAGGTGCAGAAATTGCCATCTGCTGTTTTGGGGGTTCAGTTTTGCTTCTGCTCCACTGTAACTGCACTGCAATCAAATCAGTTTCCTGTCAGTAAGATCTACTCAGAACACACGTTACTTTCAGCTCAACAGCTTTTAGGTTTCTTGTGCCACCTGCCCCTTCCTCCCTACAGCCACACACCGAGATCATCATCAACCAGCGTGACAACACCTAACGAGGGGGCACCTGGTGAACTGTAGGACTGATCCCACCTACAACACCCACAAGCCTCCAGCAGATGGTTCATCTGCTTGGCTTTAAAACTGGAGGTAGCACTGTGACCAAGCAGAGGGGAAGCGAGGAAAATATATCAAATAAAAGTTTTTATTTTAGAAAGTAGGTTCAAAGAGCATCTCTAATTATAGACAGAAGGAAAGACTAGAAGAATGAAGACTAGGCCCTGCAGGACTGCACTGATTCTCCAGTTCTGCACAGGAATGTGGATAAATCTTTAATCAAGGTTAATAATTTCTCCAGCAGGACAATTTTAGGGGAAGCAGAGGAACTTAAAGAAAGAGGGGGAAAAAAAAGAAAAAAGAACTATGGAAGCATAAAACTATCCATGCACGTACACACATGCACACACACCCAGGCATACTTTGCCATATGGGATTACAGCTCTGCATTTAGCTGGATTAAGTATCAATAAATTAAAAAAAGGAGAAAAAAAAAAGCTGAATATTACTTTTCTAATAAAAATAAGTCAAGGATTTAAAATGGAAAAGCCTTTTTAATGAAAAACAAATGGCATTTAAAACTTAATAGCCTTTAGGTCTAATAAAAAAGTCAAATCCTTTATTTAAAGAAGAGAAACTTTCTTTACTAAGCACAGACACTGCTACAGCAAGGAGCCACTCGCAGTGCAGGTCCCACCCCAGCACTCTGTGCAAAATAAATGTAAAGATGATGAACAGTTTAAACCAGATTAAACCAAGAGGCCACTCAGAGCACTTTTCAAAAAACACTAACAAGTGCAAACCTTCAACTGTAGCACTGAATTAACAGCCAAACCCACGCAGATCTTTAGAGGCCTGCATTAGTGATAACAAGGGCTCCAGAATTTGGGGTCGTTTTTCAATCTGAGGCACACAGGGAGCTGGCTCTGGGCACTGGCTGGCACCAGCAATGGCTGGCACATCTCAGGAAGGCTGGGACACTCCCAAGCTGTCAGTCTGACCAGTGAGACAGCCACACACGTTGTTACTGGTACCATCATGTATGGTCAACCCCAAGGTTAGCGGGGACAGTCCCAGCCCTCTGCAGAGACCTTGCACCCACAGGCAGCACTTCTGGGTTGGTCTCTAAAGGGACAACGTTCCGCCTCTTGTGCCGATTGTAAAAGTCTGTACCTAACTTTCCTCCACCCTTTTCCCTGACAGACAGTAAATCACAGGCTGTTTTGACCATTAGGATCAAAGTTAGCAAGAGAAATTCTAGATGTGAAGGGTGCACACAGAGGTGTTTCACCTTCAGCAAGGCAAAAAAGGAAGCTAAAGCTTTAGCAAAGCAGCTCTTACCTTGCAGCCCCTCTTACAGCTCTTCCTCTGCATCCAGCATGTTGGCTTTTAAGCTTATCCTATCCCAAAACTCCATCCAGCATCCTCTCTTATTATCCCTAAACTTATTGGAATAACCAATACCAACAAGTGTGTGCACACACTACAGTTCCCTTCAAAAGCTGCATTCGATGGCCTTCTAAGAATCACCTAATTCCAAGTAATACAAAGGGCTTTTGTTCTCAGTCTCCCTAAATACTACTTTTTTAAAAGGTGCATCAAATTCTCCTATCTTAAATATTTTAAGAGCATGCCTTCCCTTATTCCCTTTTTTGCTATAATGACACTCAGATAAAACAGGTCAGCAAACCTTCAGATCTATTTTATTCATTATTTTTTATTCATTTTCCAGAGAGAAGATAATGGTTCCGATGGATTTGCCCTCTCAACTGGAGTACGCAATTTAATGAGGAGGGTTCCACACCTCTAGTTTTGAAATCAATGAAGTTTCAGTGATGATAAAAACCAAAGCAGCAGAGTACAGATGCAGGTTTACTTCTACTTCTGTATTCCTTAGAAAGCTGAAATCACCACCATACACAACACAATAAAACTACACATGGTGCTTGCCCTGCAAAAATACTCTTGCTGAGGCTTTTTTTTTTTTAAATAAATGTAAATCTGTATTTTGCAAAGCATTTTGAAATTCCAATGATTCAGTAGAATGCTCAGTATACCTCTACAGACACACAAATTAATCTTTTCTTCTAATTACCTTACTTCTCTGATGTGGAATGCTTATAAAAAAAAATAAAATTTAAAAATCAGGTAATTTCAGCATTAAAAAAGTGATTAAAATGCCCCATTTGGCACCAAATGCTACCATCATAAAAACAAATGAAGGAAACTGAAATGTGTTTCCACTTTTTGAATATCCAGTTCAAATAAAAAAGCCATGAATTTCAAAATAACACCGATCTGAACCGAGTAAGTAGCCAAACATTCCTGAGTGACAACACAAGAACACCTCCCACCAGCCCAGGTTGCTCCAAGCCCCATCCAGCCTGGCCCTGAACCCCTCCAGGGATGGGGCAGCCACAGCTTCTCTGGGCAGCCTGGGCTGGAGTCTCACCAGGTTTCTCACACCAAAGAACTTCTTCCAGAGATCTAATCTTTCAGTTTAAAACCATCACCCCTCGTCTTATCGCTACATTCCCTGTTAAAGAGTTCCCCCCCAAAGAGGGAGAGAAGAAGAGAGAATATAACAGCATCTTTGTTTGGGAGGGGACACCCAGAACTGGCCCGTGACCCATCCCCACATCCTCTTCCACGTGTGAACACCTGCAGCCCTCTGTGGTTTAAAGGATGCAGCAATTCCTGCCGATGGCCATTGCGGTAGCACAGCCCATACTGCCTGGGCCAACTGCAACCCCCAGCTATGCAAATAAACAAGGCACAGCTGTCAAGTGAACAAAGAAAAAACACCTAGAAAATTGCAGCTGCAATTCCCTGTTTTTTTTATTACAAGGCCCTTGTATCCTGTCTATCCACATATTCTGGACGTACAGGGTATGTTTGAAAACATAAAAGCAGCCCAGCTGGAGAGACAATAAAACAGTACCTACGTATTAGCCTCTGGGTTTGTATGTATACAACAGACTGATAAAAATAAAATTAAGTTAAAAGTAAAGGACACTGACACATCCTAAACAACGTTCTTACAAACTGGTGGAAGCACCCGGGGCTTGCAGAGAGCCACAGTGTGAGAGACTGAGAGAAACAGGAGCTGTTGAGCTTCTCAGTGAATGCCGAGGCAGCAGGCTCTGTTCACCTGGACTCTCCATCACACGTGCACTTCATGTGTTTGATATTCCAGCCGAGATGTGATTTGATGTCTTTTGAAAACAAGACTTCACTATGGCTTTAAATGATTCCCTGTGGGGAAGCATTTTACTCCACCATGCTTTGTTTACTGGCTCTGCTGCTTCCAGCAAGCTGCTTGATAGATGCCAAAGATGAAGATGAGCTCTGTAATGCACGTTTTTGGATGACTGAAGACAAAATTCTCTGCTTCTTGGCATAGTTTCCTGAATGATCATGATTCTTAAAGCATTCATTACTGTGTAGTAAGGCAATCTATATTTCTGTCAAATCATGTTATTTACAATTTATGGAGAATAAAGATTATAAAGGAGAGACACTTCAACAAGCAAAACACCACACATAAGGAACACTTTCTGCTCTAATTTTTATTCTCCCCAGTGACCTTGTTATCCCTGCCCTTGAGCAACAGAGAGATCATTAACAAGTCACTCTCTTTGAAGCAGGAAGGGTGATCGTACAATAAAGTACTTGAGTATCAAACCCAAAAGCATTCTAAGGATTACAGGAAAGGACAGTGCTTTGACAACAAGATAAACAGTGTATTTTTATTCTTTCTTTGTGTATTCATACCGTATTATTACTGTTTCTAAAGTCTGAAGGTAACAGCTATGGGCTCCAGTGAAGGGCAGAGTTTCACAGCAGTGGTACTGCCCAAGAAGGCAAGAGTTGCTCTAGATTTAAAGAGCTGATTACTAACTAGATCTAATTGCCACAAGGGGAGAGGAGAAATGCAGATCACGTCACTGGAACAAAGTGCCACTTGCTTTGAACCGTTCTAGCAGCATACACAGATATTAAACCAAAAAAAAGTAATTACCTGGTCACTAGAAAGAGCCCAACCTTGGAACTCTGTCAAGACAAAGTCACGTCATACTTCTGGAGCAGCTGGCCAGGGGCACAGGAAATGTCTATAACCAGAAGCCAAGTCACAGTGAGGATCTGAGCAGTGCATGTTGATCCTGCTTGTTCCAAAAGCACCGAAACATGACGCCTCAGCTCCAGCCATAACCACCGGCAAGCGTCCCCATGCTCAGGCTGGACTTTCTGTGCAAAACACAACCTTCTCTTTGCACATTCTTTATCTCAGCAAGGAAATGGTAAGCTTTGTGATGGACCCCAAAATCCATGTATCAAATAACCATTGTGATAACAATATGCTAATGACAGCCCTACCCAAGGGATATCTATATATCTTCCTTTACAAAAGAAACATTTTCCTGCCGCTTGCTTTTCTACTGAGAATCCCAACTAAAAACAAGGAGGTTTTTACAGTTATTTTAATACACTACTGCAGTTCTTCTTACTGTTTTAAGAGGTATTAAAGATCATGACTACCTTCCCTCAAGGCAGGCGTGCCCATTGCACTAGGGGAAATTCAACCGTTAGCACTGGTCTGCAAACAGAGCCATAATTATTTGCCATTTCAGCTCTATGAAAGTTTTAAGATGTGTAAGGTGTCAATGACGAAAGCACAGACCACAAAGTCCCTCTGCAAAGAGCTGTGCTAAGAAACAATACTCACCTCATCTGCCTGATTTGATCCTTCGTGAAGAGTTTATGGCTAACACACACAGACAAGCAGGTATATACAAGGGCTCCCAAATCTTTTTAAGGGAAAATCAGGTGTGGAAATTCAGGCTACTGCCAGCCAAGCCATGGGGAAATAAACGCAAACCAGTTGTGGGGTAACAACCAGGTTCGCATGAAAAGCACCTGTGATCTACCTGCTCCTGAGATCACTTCCATCTCCCCTTCAGATTATAAGATTATTATGCCCTGAAATGATACTGCAGCAGGCACCACATTTTCCACACACTACAGGTCAGCCCAACTGCATACGCGTGCAGATTTGGGCACACTCTGAACATACTAAACTGAAGTGCTGGTGACAAATGAATTTATATTTGACAGCAATAAATATCCTGCACATGTGTACTGCATCCCTAGCCAGTGGAAGGCTTTCAAGCTTGTTCTTTTTTTCTTTCATTTTCTTTCACTTCCAGATCCTTCCCGACTTACCCACGAACCACCAGGCTGAGCCCAATAACCCTTCCTCAACACAAGCAATCTTAAAAATAGAACTACTGAACCAAAGATAATTTGGTCTCACACACCACTCCAGGCAGCCCATTCTGCCATCTGGAATTTACTCACCATTCCCAATCCACTGTGGTCCTTCACATTCCCCACAGTCCTCAAGCACCTCTCTCCTATAAATCTTGGGAACTATTATACATCTGGCATCAGCTCACTCGCTCCCTTCAGCAACAGCCTCTTTCAAGATTCAGTGATGACTCAAAACCTTTCTCAGTAATTTTCGTTCACAGAAAATCTGTGGTAAATGAGATGCAGTTGTTACTGTTGAGCACTGGTCGCAACCAAGACTTGGCTCAAAGGTGCCATATGAACATGAGGATGCACTTTTTCACTGTAAGGGCAACCAACCCCCAGCACAGGTTGCCCAGGGAAGTTGTGGAGTCTCCCTCCTTGGAGATAGCCAAAAGCCACCTGGACACAGTCCTGGGCTTCTGGCTGTAGGTGCTGCTGCTTGAGCAGGGGAGTTGGACCCACTGACCTCCAGTGGTCCTTTCCAACCTTAACCCTTCTGTGGTTCTGTGACAAAAATCTCTTATCTACTGGGAAAAAGAAAGTAGCATTAAAATTTAAAACATTAAGAGTAATTTCTGTCCTGTAACAGAACATTCATTTGCAACAAGAGCTCATGGGGCTTTAGAAGAGACTGACAGTGTAAGTTGGAGTGTGTGATTACAAATCGGTGGTGTTACACCATTTTATTCTGGTTGAACATCTGTTCTGTTGTTGGTTTATATATTTTGTTCAATTCCGAGCCAGAATGTAGAGGAAATAGCATTTAAACGATTATTCCAAGAAACATTAAGAACAGAGGCATGGTCGGTACATGAGGAGATAGTGCAAATCACAGAACAAAACCCAATCCCAAGGGGCTACCAGCAAAGTTTAGTTTTTATCTCAGCGTTTCTCAGCCGTTCCCTAAAGCAACAAATCCCACAGCTCAGTGTTATATACACCATCCAGCTGGCAATATTTTGAAATCACTCACAAAAGAGTAGAAGTGTATTGACTCTGCAGTGTTAAGTGGGGAATGTCATCTAGCTCTTCCAAAGAAGCGATGAGTGCAGAGTTATATAAATTCAAAAATTAATGGAAGTATATGGCGAAGGAAACTCTTGGGATTCTTCTAGTTTATTTTAAAAGGTTGGCAAACTTTCTTTCGCTTCAGTTTTAAGCAAACACTACCAGGCTGAACGGGTCAGAGAAGGTTGGATAGAGTAATTGAGTACAGTTTAAGAACATGAGCAGTTTGTTCTTGCTGATAAATTAGACAGCTGCTCTGAATTACATTTCATGCTGTTTTCACACAACAGCTAATTTCCTCCTGCTAGTTCTAAAGCTACTTGGAACTGTACGCAATTAACTCCACCACCTTTCTTTATCCTTCAAACAGCATCAATTTTGTTTGCTTACAGTGAGTTCTCCACATATTTTCCTCTCTTCCTCTATCTTACATTATAAAAAATAATACACATTTGTAATAAAAGAAATAGAAGACTCGATGGTCTTAAAGGTCCCTTCCAACCCAAACAATTCCATGAAATGCATCAGCAGCACAATGCAGGCTCTGTAAGTTATAAGGTATTTTTAATGAGGAAAAATGTGCATATTCTTGTACTACAGAATGCTCACCTTGTTGCAAGCTCCAATGAATTACATTTTTTTCTCATTTTTAAGATATTTTACACCTCAAAGTATTCTTCCCCCCAAATTTGGAAAAACAGTACTAAATATCAACTTTTTTTGCTTTCTGAATGCAACTGACACTTTTTCATCAACCTACTTTCAATTGCTATTCACATTCTATTATAAGTGAATGCGACATGAAGCCACAGTCTTTTTTACATAAAAATTTAGGAAAAAAGAACTGGAAAGTCATTGTACATTTATAAATAAGGTGGCACAACTGCAGTGTAATACAAAGATAGAAATTAAACACTTTCAGGAAGAAGTATCTTTTTAAAACGGCACGGTTAATGCATACCCTGAAAGGAACGGGGCATGTTTGATTTTTTCAGAAGAGACTTGTAAGAACTTTAAGCCTTACTCACAGGATTCAGCTGTAATCCTTGCTCTGACTTCAGACTGTGTTCAGCTGTCAGGCATCAATTGCATTAAATACATTTATTTCAATTGGAAATACATTCACCCAATATGAAGCCTGACACTTACACCTCCTTCTCACCTCCAGAAGTCCAAACTATCCTGAACAGTAGGTTCATTTAACACATTCTGTCAAGTTGTTAATTCTCTTCTTGTGATGTTTTTTAAATGACGACAAAAGCATTTATAATTTTGGTTTATAAGAGAACTTGCCTGGCAATAAAATTCTTGTGGTAAATAAAAAAAGAGGAATTTCTGTTATTTTTGTAGTTATGATTAAACTAAAATAATGCATTATCTTGCAGTTCAAATTTAATTTGGACATTTCTCTAGCTAACTGCATAGGCAAATATTACATCAGTTTCAAACACACGAAGGTTCAAACCAGATATTCCTGTAACAACTGTGAATTGTTCCTTTTCTTGCTGTCTTTACTGTTCCATTTAAGTCGTTTTTTCCATTTGCCTCAATAAAATTTTGACACCAAAAAATAAAAGCGGGGAGGAAGAAAAAGGACCTCATTTTAGATTCTGCTAAGTCATTAAAAACTGGAGCGTGAGAGTTGAAAACAATTCATTAACCACATCCTCACAGTGCAACTAACTGCTCCAAGAGCAAGGAACGTTTGAATGCCATCTGTTCACAAGAGCACCGAGCCATACCTGTGTGCAGACAGGTTTTCTTTTCACTTGCTCAAAATGCAAAAGGATAATTTCTAAGTTATTTATTCAGTTGCAGCCAAAAGACACAGGCAAGCATTCCAGGTGAAGTTACCGGGAGCTGTTTTCCCTCAACTCAGGCTGAATTTTGACGTTAAATATAACCCTTTTCTCCCAGTGAGAGTACTTAGCAGCTTAGTTTTACAGCAGGATGTGGTTCCCAATTTGTTTTGCCCTCTTCCTTGAGATACCCAGTCTCTTAGGGCAGTTCTCAAGCAGAACACAACTGATGTACACGTATTTTTTGCTAGAGCCACCTGAGGGCTCTGGCACCAAACCAAGGTATGGTGGATTCCTATGGTGTTAGTCAAAAAACCCTAACCACAAACCCACCACACTTCCCATCTCCTCTGCTTAAGTGGTTGCCTGGATGCTCTTGACTCATCACAGGATCAAATTACTCATCTTAAGTTTGTTATGTATTGATGTCAAACCTTTCAGCTTCAAATTGCTCTCTCTCCCCTTAGCATACATTCTTCCCGTTGACTTCAAAAGCCGGTGACATAAGCTTTTAACCCTAACCAATGCAGAAACATTTTAAGGAACAAGAATAACTCTGAAAATCCTGCACATGTAGCAGTGAAATTAATTATTATGTATTATTCAGTCCATATTAGACTGAAATATCAGGCCCTAAATTTGGCACTCGTCACTTGTCAGCTCTGTCTCACTGAGAACTGGGAGCTGCCTTTGTTTTCCCCAGAACCTGAACTGGGTGCAGCTGACCGGGCTGTGCATAGCCCTGTTCTTCCCAAGCACAGCAGCTCAGCCCTGCTGCATTCCTTCAGATCACTCTCCAAAGCAAGATTTTCACAAAAGGCCGGGGAAGGATTTGCACTTAATCACTTCTTTTAATTAAAAGTTTCTCTCCCTCCATCAAACTCTGTGAGGGATCAATAAATCACAGATATGTGATATTAGAAAAGGAGTCTTTCGCTGCATTTGTTGCACAGCAGAATGGTGCCTTCATCCAGAATATTACACAGTGCTTTGGGTTACAGCCTCTGAAATTGGCCACTCTGGTTTTGTGTGGTTCACTGACTATTGGAATTTCTTTTAATATGTGCTGTCCATCTGTAGCACTTTGTTCTCTTTCGCTCTAAAGTTCCTCTGACAACAACCAGCCCTGTTCTCTACTCTGCCCCTCTGCTCTGGTGAGACCCCACCTGTGTCCTGTGTCCAGCTCTGGAGTCCTCAACACAGAAAGGACATGGACCTGGTGGGACGGGGCCAGCGGAGGGCCACCAAGATGCTCCCCAGGGCAGGCCCGAGGGGGAGGATGACCTCCCTCCACCTGCTGGTCACACTCTTCTCCATCCTTTTTCTCCCATTTGGGAATATATTCACTGCACTGACAATTATCAGGAGAGTGAACCTGACTCCAGGCCAGTCAGGCAGTTCCACAACACCCCTGTGTTCCAGCGCTGCCGACTGTGCTTTGGGAGGTGCTAGCCTTCACTTACCCAACTGCTTTCCAACACAAGGTCAAGAGACTTTTTAAAACTGAGAGAAAAGGAACAACCATTTCCTTGCACTGGAGTGGCAGCACCTCACTAGGGGCACCACAAAAAACTCTTCTTTCTTTCTGAAAGCCCAGTTCTTCAGTCGAGGTGACCTCTCCATCAGCTGCCACTGCAGCAGTTCTGAACAGCACCGAGATCAAGAGGACACGCTGCTCTGTCATTAATTCTCCTGAGATCTGCACTCAAGAGTGCTTGTTCCGTAGTCAGCACACAGTGTTGACACATAGTTATGAGTATATTTACTTGGTTTTTACTGGAAGACTGGTTAGCAAACAAGTTTTTATTACTCTGCTCTGATGGGAAATTTGTATTACAAACTGTAATGTTCTAGGGCTCAAAATAACCTTGTTATTTTTTAACATGTCTGTAACTAATTACAGCTTTTCTCTTTATTTTTTTTTTTTTCATTTTTACAAATAAGGCCAGATTACAGTGTGTTGCAGCTCATTTTTTTTGATTTATTTTTTTTTCTGAGCTCAGGTAATAAAGTAGGTACTCTGCAAATATACCGAAACCCTGAAAGTTAAACATCCACACTACAAGACAGATTTGCTTCGTTTTCACACAGCTTCCATCTCTCCAGCCATGAAAAGCAGAACTATTCAGGCACTGGGTTTGCTGGGGGGTTTCTGTCAGGGAGAGAAGCCTCTAATCACTTTCCTGCATCATTTTCCTCAGCACTTTGCCATAATCACCATTAATACAGTTATATTGCATTTCTATGGAGTTTGCCATTCAAGGAGCTTAAGCACTTTACAAAGTACCAAAGAGAAACTATTCTATCCTTTAGCTTGCTCAGTTCCATAAGGAACAGTTCCCATGTGAAATGAACTCCAAATGAAGCCTGCATCCAGGCCTTTGGTACTCCCTGGTATTTATTTCTCCATCCATTTCTCTAATCCCTCTGCAAGTCAATACTTTTAATTTCCCTGTATCTGTGGCAGTGAGCTGGGAAAATGTAGTTGCACTCTGCACTAAATTACTTCTTTTGCTCCAAACCTTCCATTTCACACCCTCAGCTCCAGTACTGGAAAATAAATGAATGAATTAAAAATTGTTTTGTAAGAATTATGATTTTATAGGCTTCTACTGTATTTTCTCTCGGTCATGTCTTTTCCAAGCTGAAGTTCTAGCCCCTTTAGTCTCTGCGTGACGCTCTGCACCACTGACAGTCCTTGCCACCCATCCCTGCACCTTGCTTTAATTGCACCTCTGCAAAACCGAGTCTGTTTCCCCTGAATATTCCCTTTGGTCCAATCCAGCCTCCACCCAACCCAGTAACAAACAAAACTCTTACCGAGTTCAACGATCTAAAGTCAAACACTTCACCATATTCATGCTGCCATACAAGCGTTTGAAGTATCTTAACAACTGATTAAACAACTCTGAAAAACTCTGGGAAATAAACACCTTGTGCTAGCATGGATGGGCACAACAATGTGGAAATTAATGAGGAAACACCAAGGCACAAGGGTGAGAACCTCTCACTAGATGCCTCTCAGTTAAAAATGTACAAGGTCTAATTATGCAGAGTTTGAAAGAATTACCTCTATCTCACACTTCATCATGTTTTCACAATGCACAATACTCCTCTGTATGCCAGGGCTGTTCACCAAACACATGAACACTAACAGGAAAAGTCTGTCTAAATTATCTCACACTGTCTTACCTTCCTTTCCCAAGCACAGATACAAACCGCTGCTGCCTTGGGTTTTATGTAGGAGCTGTATTATTTATAGAAGCAGTCTCTGCTTGACTGTCAGGTTTTTTGTTGTCTTAGGAAGGAGTACAAGCAGACATTAAATTTAAAGCACCCTGGAATGGAAATATTTCTATAAGAAGTACATACATTTTTATCAGGTAGTACCAGGCTCTGAGTTTATGGAAGAAAAAAAGTGCAGCAGACACAGCAAACTGGGAAATTTTTGAGAATTTTTTTGTCTCAACATAAATCCTGGTTAGTAAAACAAACTGGTTAGTGCAAAGATGAAGTTTGATCAACATATTTGCTCCTAGATCTCTTAAGCTGTTAGTATATCCAAATTCATCATTCTCCAAGTGAAATATTTCACTGTGCAAGAATTTTCACTATTAAAGTATGCACTTCAATGTTCACATTTCAGATCAAAGATTTTAAGGTAATTTAAATGCAAATACTTTCCCTGAACCTTAGCTAAAATTTAGGGACTTTTCTGAGAATTCAACTTCTTGTCCTCATTTAGGACAAAAACCATCTTTTAAAAATCTGGATAATTTTCCAGGACAGAGTAATCTCCCAGCCCAAGACCTACAGTTATGCACAAATGTCTGAGAATACAGATACCCATCTCATCTTCTGAAAGTGACAGACAGTGCATTCAGCAGATCTCTCTTAGGAGTGGGGGAGAGTTGATCTTCTAGAGCTCCACAGGAGTGGACAATTTGCTTCTAGACAGGGAACCACTATTTTTGGTGTTGCTTTTGTTTTTTTTCTTTAAAAAAAGAAATACATTATATTTTTAGCACCAGAGTTCCATTAAGTATCACTTTAGATGGTATTTTTTTCATCAATTTTTCTGCTTCCATGACACACACATAATATTTGCCGTGCTAATGACTTGACTCTTCAGCACACTGTCCCTCCCAGAATAACCTGACTTGCAGGAAAGACCTAAAGCTGGAGTGAATAAAATCCTGTCTTAACAACTGAACTTTCCTGGCAGAACTAGAGCCCCTGCAGTACTACTGCATTTCCCAAAACAGGCCTCTGCTCTTCCAAGATCCACAAGTGACCTTGGCGGCCTATTGCTAAACTGAATGACTGTAATCTGAAAACCAAGAAGCATGTCCCAATCTGAGATATGTCTCGCACACACACACAAGAAAGCAATATTCCCATTAAAGATATAAAAGAAAGTTAGTTGAGAGTGACATGCTAGCCTGGTGTGATGACTATGCAATTTCAATGGAAGGATGGGAAGGCAACACTGAAGAACATTCCAAGAGCTAAAACATTCCTGCTTGCAGCATCTGTTTGCTGTCTACAAGACCTAATTTTCTCTGATTAATATAAGCAACAGAAAATGACAATAAAATACTTATCAGGAGAAGCAGTCACTACATGCAACTCTTGTCACAGAATCACAGAATGACACAGGGTTGGAATGGACCTCTGGAGATCATCTAGTTCAACCTGCTGACAAAGCAGAGCCTCCTCGAGCAGGTCCCACAGGAACATGTCCACGTGGG
Organism: Thinocorus orbignyianus; assembly: GCA_013400375.1. Classification (NCBI taxonomy): domain Eukaryota; kingdom Metazoa; phylum Chordata; class Aves; order Ciconiiformes; family Thinocoridae; genus Thinocorus; species Thinocorus orbignyianus. The sequence continues at coordinate 532,415 of VXBW01001560.1, forward strand.
TTCTGAACGTCTCCTGGAGATGTAGACTCCCCCCCCTCTCTGGGCAGCCTCTCCAGGGCTCTGCCACCCTCACAGGAAAGAAATTCCTCCTCACGTTGAGATGGAACTTCTTATGTTCAAGTTTGTGCCCGTTCCCTCTTGTCCTGTCCCTGGGCACCACTGAAAAAAGCCTGGCCCCATCCTCCTGACACCCACCCTTGAAGTATTTCTAGGTGTTGGTCAGATCCCCCTCAGCCTTCTCTTCTCCAGACTAAGAAGACCCAAATCCCTCAACCTTTAACAGAACAGTCCCCTGTTCTGTAAAGCCACCAACCAAATCTGTGGTTAGCACATCAAAAGTTAATTTGGATTTAGAAAATAGCACTCACTTACTGCAAGGTAGTTGGGTATTTTGTTTGCTTTGATTTTGGATTTTTTTTTTAAGACCTATATCACCTCTAAACTCTTCGGCTGTTTCAACAATAGGGAATACATAGATTTTCCATGATGTCTGAAAAGATCACCAACTAATAATACTAATTTTTATCAACTCTTCTTCACAGCTTAATTCTTAGAGGAAAAAATCTAACAGAACAATAAAAATGCTAATTGAGAAAGTTTTGGGAAAGACAATACAACTGCACGCACAGGAAATTAATTCTGTAGATGATGTGGAAAAGATGGCTTATAAAGTTAACGAGATATTACTTAAGGCAAAAGAAACAATTAGACTATTAACAGTGAAGATAAAGCAAACATTTTGCCACCAAATATAATGAAACTAATTAAACATGGAATGAAAATTAAGATACGAACATGAAAACAAAACCAAACAAGGTAAAAGGCCAGAGTTCACAGACTCAAAACGTGTTCAAACCCCCAGCACCTGTAAGAACCCAAATGGACTACCGGTTATCTTTATTTATTTTTGCACATGCCAAAACCGAAAATCCATCCTCCTCCAGGCACGGATTGGCCTGCTTTTCTGAAGAATAAAAAGATATTTTATGGCCCTCAGAAGCAAAGCTAAAAGGCAAGGGTGTGATTGGGAAGAGCAAGTGCTGACAGAGCAGTAAGCTGTCACACGTTTAGGTGATCATTCTGAAATATGTGTGATGTTTAAGAGGGAAGATTCTTCTCTAAGGTAAGGTGATGCACATGCAACAGCGGAGCGGGTCAAATCTAGAGCCATTAGCTTGTACTGACCAACAAAACACTCTTCTGACACCACAGAAGCCCATGAGAGGTGCCAGAGCCCGTTGTGCACACCCATTACGTCTGATTCACACAGCCTGATAAAACAGGGGGGAGTCTGTCCTCATCAAGACACTTCACACTATAACCCATCTTCCCTACTCATCACTAACCTCACTTTCTTACTCAGGTGCCATCACCAGCTGGGACTGCAAACAAACACTCCAGGCACCTTGGTTTTTGTCAGAGAGCCAGAGCACTGGATGCTCTCGGACGCTGGTGCTGATGCCAACGTGTTCTGGCACGCCGTCACTCCTCAGCTTTCATGGCTCTGGCCCCAATTTTTATTTTTGCTTTCCAAGTGTTCCTTGGTCATTTCTTTCCTCCTTAGCCTCTTTCAAAACCCTGAATCTGATTACTGCTCTCCTACTGTTTCTGAGTGATCCCACCCATTCCCAGCCTGGCTATTATCCTCAGATAACACTGCCCTCACCCTCTGCTGCTCTCCTCCCACAGCACTCATACCTTTTCCATGGTTTGCTCACAGATGTTCTGCAACAATTTCAGAATTTCAGCCTGAAAGGCCTGCGGGACCCATGTGAATTTTCAGTGCTTTCCATTCAATCACACCAGATTTGTGAGAACTCCAAGCCCACCACGCATTATCCTTAATCCCTTAGAATGTACCTGGTGTCTCAACACCCCAGGCACGGGGCAGCAGTGTCCGTGCTATGGGAGCTACTGCTGGCTGAGTGCGGCCACCTAACCTGACTTGGTGCTCCCCTCCCCACTCTTCCCATAGTTTATATTACAAACATCTCAGCTGTTGTCTTAAACTTGTCCGTAAATGGTCCTGAATAAGAACCTGTCTACATCTTGATTTCCACTAGCCTCGAGGCCTCATCATGCACGACGTATTTCAATGCAGATAAATATTTAAATTTTGTTTGTAACAGCCACTGAACCGATCCCGTAAAGGTGAGTGTTCTTCATGCTCAGAAAAATAGGAGGTAACAGGAGATGTCTTAGGAAAATTTCCAGACATGAGGTGAGATAAAAAAAAAAAAAAGAGAACAGAAGATACAAAAATTAAAGTTCCCTAATTGCAAGGCAATAACAATACCCTCTCATGGTATTCAGAAGTACCCTTTGCTAATTCCGCCTTAGAACAACTTGGGGTGCTGTCTGCGCAACATCAAGCAAACCTGTAATCTTGTATAAAATGTAATTGCTTAATAATGAATTGTGCGGTGTGTTCTCAAGAGAAAAGAAGGAAGCATCTTCCCCAGTAATTAGCTTTTAAATTCTGATTACCCAGCCCATGAACTTACCTGCTACATTATTATGACCATGACTGCACAGGATGAAGACACAGCCTTCACAAGTGTCACAACTGCCTTGCTAATTTCAATCACACAATAAATAAATACTAACAAAAAAAAAATACTAACACTACAACACAGTGTTTTTAAGCATGTATCCATTCAATTGGATTTATACATATATTTAAAAAGCACAAAGAGCTTGAATAACTCTAGCAAACACTCTGGAAGAAGTACTTGCAAAGAAATCCCCTAAAGGACCATAACTGCTTTACTGCAGTATAACAGGAGATTCTACTCTCTCTTGCTTCCACAAAAAGTAATTAAAATATTACAGAAGTTATAACATTTACAGTGAGTTAACCAAAAAGACTATTTGAAGTTTTAAAAAAAATTCACTTTGAAAGAAAATAAGGCTAAAATTGAGCAAACTTATAGTAAACTCTAAGAGCAGAAGCACAATCCACAGAGCAGTCTCCAGGTCCATCTGGTGCTCCGTGCACTGACCGCATCTTTGCTGAATCACATGCGCTCTTCTGAGCATTGAAAGGCACAAGAAGTATTTCAGGGAAGGACTAAGGCAGTTTCTCAATTCTTAAGTCTGCTAGTGACAAGCCATGGACGTAAAGAGTTTCCAAAATTTCACTCCACTATTCAAATCAGGGCCAAAATGAGATCTTATATGATTTTTTTTTCCCCACAGACTGCAACGTTATGAATGCTACCACTGGAAGCTGAGTCTTGCCTCTTACCCCTCTGCTGCCAGTAAGCAATCGTCTCCAAGAAAATGCTGAACAGATATCTGGATGGCATGATTTTCAACCAACTTAATTATATTTCTACAAAGAGCTGCATGCACACTCTTGTTTCAGCTCCCACCAGGTTTTCTTTAGTTTTATTTAAGTTCTTTTTCTTAGGAATGCATTTAAGTTGAACGGAGTAAGCTGCTTTCACATCACAAAACACAGCCCGTAAAGGGATTTGTAAAAGTTTACTTACACAGTGCAGCCTATGCCTTTAAATAAACTTTCTTGCATGAACAACATCAAACTGCCACTTGTCTCTGAATTCCCCAAACGAATTTAAAAGCAGGGTGCATTCTTCCCTTCCCAGCACAATCAGGCTCTACTGACTCAGTGATGCTACTTCTAGACAATAGTCTTTTTATCCCTAGTATGGTCTTAAGGAATCCCCAAGGAAACTTACCCATTTCTAACAAACTACAAGAGCACACAGCTGGAATTTTAGAAATATTTCTAAAGAACCCACCCAGAGATAAAAAAATTGAAAGACAGTACTTTTCATGGTGGCCCTGCGAAGCCAACAGTACATCACCCCCCAAGAAAGAATACATGGGTACACACAAGAGGTGTACCGAGAGGAAACTAAGCAGGAAAGATCCTTTTATAGGTGGTCACAGTTGAAAACAGGTGTGCATTTCACACTTCCAACAGGGATTCCTAAAGTCACAGCTACAGAATAAAAGAACAGGTTGTACAAGGCACAAGAGGGGTCATCAGGTTTCCAACAAATGAAATAAATAGAGTTCCATGATCTAACTGATTAAACCCTACGAACCACCAGCAGGTAAATTAACCACCATTCTAATTAAATGTTTTGACTTAGTTAAGTTACATCTGCTCTTCCAGACACTTTAGCTAAGCAAGCACTGGAGTGGCAATGCCTAGTTTCCAGCTCTTTGGCTCTGTTTGCAAGAAAAATCCAATGCCACACATCACAAGGGACAGAACAAAAAGATGTAAGATAGAGAGGTGATGCTAAGCAGGCTGTGTGCTCACTGGACCACATTCACAATCTCAAAAGTAGCTGGATGCATTTGGTAAGAAGCGATTGACATTTATGTTTTCCTCAGTAGACCTAATTAGGTCTGACATACATCCATTCACACTCAAATAGGCACAGAAACCTTCAAGGTTATTTTCCAATTATCTCCACATACACTGCCTCGTTCTACAAGGACTGGGGATCTGAATCTTCAGAAGATGCTGCAGGTGCTCTTTATGCATCTTCTCTCAGCACCCAAACCCTTAATAAGAAAAATACTTCTCATTTAGAACTCCTACCTTTCAACACAGGAATTCGAATCTCAGCGTCTTCGATCCCATTTCTATTTGTGATTGACAGAATTTTTAATCACACAAACTGTACAAGCACCATTCTAATATTGCAAAGTTGTTTGAAATTCCCCCAAGCCCTTCATGTTCGCAGCACTATTATTAATGTAATAACATTAATATCCATCTGAAAAGTGTAAAAGGTGCTAAAGGATGGTAAAGTAAATTTTCACACACGGAAGACGTTCAGATAACAAAGCTCCCCAAAGAGGTTCAGAAAGATTAAAGTTAAGATAAAGGTCACCTGAAAACACACGTTAGATACAGCACAGTATCGCGGGGGTGCTGATACAATCCCCAAACCAAGAGACTCCTCTCTCTGCTCTTCTCAGAAAAGCAGAGCTTCCTCTAGGTTTATATCAACACTTTTCTGAAATGTCAGCAGCCCACCAGCAGTCAGCTGCACTTCCACAGTGCTCAGTTTACCTCTGAGAAGGCCTGAATTCTTAATTTAGTCCCCAATACCACAACATTCTGAGTCCTGTTCCTAAAAAAATACTTTTTTTCCTGTGGTTTTTGTCACAGATTTTGTAATTTGCTGCACCAGGAACTGAAAACAGCAGTCAAATCAACAATGCCAACAGATTATCTCAGAAATACAAACCAAAATAAAGCCCTCGGTGGAATCTGGGGTTTTCTTCTATGCCACGTTTGTTGGACTACGTGTGCTTTGCTTCTGAGGATGACATTCAGACTGCCAGAAGCAGAGGCTACAAGCTAAGAAGCAGTAAGCACAGACCTTCTGAAAGGGTTAAGAGGTTCTGACAGAGCAAACAGTGTTATCTTGAAATCTGCAATTAACATGGACATTAAAAGAAAAGAAAACCCGGTGCCATTACTACTGGCTGAACTTTAGTGCTCTTCACCAGGGCATTTCAAACAGTACCAGGGTGTGTAAGATACTGAGGAGGAACTGAGGCACGAGGGTAAAAGCTTTCCCAACATATTGCAGCACAGGACTCGGGAAAAAGATCCCAGCACCTTCAGGTCCATGATAACTGGAAATGAGCAGACTGACAAAATGCTACTGTTTGTACTTCACTGCACAACAGCCTTTCCCAGTCTCTGCATAAAAGTAGAATAACCAGGAATATTCATGCTTGAGGCAAAAAACAGATGTACTGGCTACCAAGAAGAAAATCACAACTTTGTACATAGCAGCTGAGGAAAGAAAATGAACTTGAATGAACATCTGGAGCAGCAGGACAAAACCTCTAACACACACAAAATGTTGCAAAACACTAGGATGTCAAAAGCTAAAATGAATTATCAGGTTTGTAGAACACCATGAAAACAGAAGCAGAGTGTTTTCTAAACAACTTGTGTTTAGCTATCTTTGAAATTCCCACATAAATGTAATGATCTGCAAAACACCTCATTGCCAAATACCCAGGCTGTTTCGGCTGCTGCTGTTCTGGGCTGTAAGGTACACCTCTGCCCAGGCTCACAGCACCTCTGTGCTGAACAGAGCTCCTTGGAGCACTCCGTTCAGCCAGGGCGCCTCTCTGGGCAAGAGGAGACCTTAAAGAGGCCCGGAGCACCTCTTTTATGAGGAGAGGCTGAGGGACTTGGGGCTTTTTATAAAGTCTGGAGAAGAGAAGGCTGAGGGGGGATCTGACCAACACCTATAAATGCTTCAAGGGTGGGTGTCAGGAGGATGGGGTCAATCTTTTTTCAGTGCCACCCAGTGAGAGGCCAAGAGGGAACGGGCACAAAATTGAACGTAAGAAGTTCCATCTGAACATGAGGAGGAACTTCTTTCCTGTGAGGGTGGCAGAGCCCTGGCAGAGGCTGCCCAGAGAGGTGGGGGAGTCTCCATCTCTGGGAACATTCCAAACCCACCTGGACATGTTCATGTGGGACCTGCTCTGCATGGACCTGCTTTGGCAGGGGTTGGACCAGATGATCTCCAGAGGTCCCTTCCAACCCCACAGCATTCTGGGATTCTGTAACAGCATTTTGTCATCCACCTCCTCTATCACACATGTCCTGTGAGGATTTGAGGGTGCTAAAATAATACAGTAATAATGCATTTAAAGTTCAGCTTCCTACTTAAACCTGAACTTCAGAAGTAAAAGCTGCATGATACATGCATATATAAGCATAAAGTAACTATACTTCTAAATATAAGTATAAATGCCTTCTTAATTTAGATTGTTTTTATATTATACTCAGAGAAGCTTACTACATCTGCCTCTCTAAAGTACCCCAGGTATCTTTCGTTGTTCCCCATTACCTTATTCCAGAACTCCGACAACATGACTTTAGGATTTGGTGGGGATGCTGGCACCCTTCAAACCTTCAGCTCATTCAGTTCATGTTTCACTCTCACAGGAGGCTGGCTATTTACTTCTATCCTCTAAGGAAGCTCACAGCACGAATGGTAAAATGTCAGGAATAATTAGGAAAACTACTTTTATGCTCCTAAAGAACCAAGTGTCGTCTTTGTCCTCTCTGGCAGGATGTTGTCTTCTCTGAATAAAAAAGAACGGCTTTGGGCATCCGCCAAGTAAATTCAAGCCAGCAAACCATTTAGAGACTATTTGTATTTATTCTTGAATAAACCCTTCTTTCCTCTGTTTTATGACATTACCTTCTGTGCCCTCTATCATGGCCTACTGCGAGAGTGGTAGCCAGAAAAACACCCTATTCCCTTCCCCTGGGAAACCACCTATGGCTTTTGGTACTCCAGACTATTCAGCAACTTATGATACAGCAGTCCAGAAAACAGTCTTGCCCAGCCTCCTCCTCTCCCCTTACCATATCTTAATCACAGCCTTGGAATCATCATGAATCCCTCCTGGTCCAACAATCAGACCAGGACCTGACACCATCTCAATGTATTTCATTCCTAAGAAGCAGCTGTTAGGAACTGCCAAGCGCTGGCATGTGACATGCCTACCCAGGACCACCAAAATCAATCAAACTTCCAGACAGGGCATTAAATATAATTCACAATGCTTCTTGATGTGAGGTATCAGAAGATCATCTCATCCATTTCTGTGGCACTGAAAGAAGGATCTCTCTGGACAATTCATGGAATATCAGGGAATTGTCAGAGTTGGAAGGGAGCTCTAGAGACCATCCCGTCCAGCTCCCAGGGTGAAGCAGGATTGCCCAGAGCATAGCACTCAGGGCTGCATCCAGGTGGCCGTGTCCCACAGGGACTACATGATCTTCTCAAACAACAGATCCCAGTGCTTCCACCCACTACCGCTATTTTTCTCCCCTAATATCCATCTTTAGTCTTTTTTGATGCCGTTGAAATTAAATTCTTATCCAACGGTAACAGAACCAGTGTGTATTTCAAAGGTCTGTTACATCTGCTCTTGGGGAAGCCGTGAATGGGACAATTCTTCTGTGCAGATAACCTTGGCAGCTGCCAGCCTCTTCCACTGAATAACCAGCAGGCTTCCCCTGCCATGTTCTCCTCTTTCAAAAGGCTCCTCCACTTGAGAAAAGTAACAAAGCTCCTTTTAGCTATGGCTGTAATCACAAGACGGGTGTTTTCTGTATGTATTTGCCATTGGGGGAAAAGAAGAAAAGGGAAGATCAAACAGCAAAGGTTCAGACTAGGAAACTGTAAGTTTATAAACACTCACAAACCATTACTAGCTCAGCTCTCCCTGTGTATTCCTAAATTTAGATTTCCCCTCTGCTGTTCTAATTTACATTATTTGGGCTGTACAACTGCATTATTCTAGAGTTCAGTCCCTTTGTTAGCACTCTGAAGCCTTACATTTATTCAGTTCCAACTTAGTTCTCAAAGGAAACTGGCTATTTATTTCAGCAAATGTATTCAGCAAATGTAAATCCATGTGAGAAGCAGAACAGTTTGGCATAATGTCGTGTATGCTCAGCAGAAATATTCACTCTACTGTCTACATTCAAGCCTTTTCTTCCTCCTTGTGGGATTCACAATTGTAATATTTATAGATAAATAAGGATAAATATGGAAGTGATTTTAAGGCTTTTGCTAGCTCACAGCACCAGTGGTAAATTCAGTACCCTGTGCACTATTGGTCTTACTACATTAACTTCTTTTTGCTGCCTAGGAACCATCACCAAGTACTGCAGGGGCTTGGGGGGCTGGGGGCACGGTGGCCGTGGGTTTGGGTTTTTTTGTAAACCCTCCTCAGAATGCAGGGAGGAGGGTACAGTCCTCTGGATTTCTGAATCATAGCTCCAGAGCTCTGACACCTGCTGCTAGTTCTCAAAAATCTCCTCCACAATGTGAGACCAGACTCATACCAGCTCCTGCCTTTGCCCCCAAGTCCATCCCATCTACTCCAGCAGCAGGGAAAAGAAGCCTCCCCTTTGGCGAGCTAAGTGTTTCAGGTTTATAGACTCAGAGGCCAGAAAGGGTGATGGTGACAGTCTAGCCTTCTGCGTAAAGAACAGCCCACAGTTCATTCTTGTTTCCAGTGAAGGATGACTTGCAACTGATTTGCACTGCTGAAGAATCCACCTTTCTCCAGGTACAACATTCAAATGCTTGGCTATTCTTCTCCACATCAAAATCTGCACCTTATTCCAGCACGAATAAGCATTGTTTGGCTCCAGCACCCAGCCTCTGGGTCTCGTTATGCCTTTGTCTGCCTGACAAAACATAACCACTGCAATCCCCAGGCAAATAATAAATGACATTATGTGGTACCTAAACAGCATCCCTCCCTAACTGCCCCCCCGGGACAGCTCTGACACCACCTTCCTGGAGTGAGCTGACACTCCAAGCCTTTGCCAACAAGCACACTACCAAACATCTGCTGCGACACCCCCTGTAAGTGTCCCCTCTCCAACACCATATGGCCATCTCCTCCAAGTGGTACCACCAGGCCACGACCCAGCTCTCACCATCCCCATCCTCCCCGGGGCAGCCGGACACTGGCTGATAATCACACTCCCACCAGCAGGAAGAACAGCCAGCGGCAGAGAAGGGAGACGGGCAGAGCTTGGCCATGCTGCAACACACTCTACCCATTGCCCTGTCAGAAAACCCTCCCCGTAGAGGTGGAGCATATTCCAGAGGAAGAGGTTTTTGGTTTTCCTGTCAGTATTGCTGTTGCTGCTCCCAAGGGATGACTACAGTGCTCCCTGTGTAAGGAGGCTTACACCTGGGGCTCTCAACACAGCCAGGGCAGCAGCGGATGTGGGGAAAGAAAAATAAAATCAAAATGGTCACAAAAGACAACACAAAACTTGACACAGCAAATCTAGTTTTCCTACTCGCTTAAAGAGGTTTATTGGCACAAAAATTTAACTTGTGACAGGGTGGCAGAATAAAACTCCATACTGCGAGTCTGGTTAATAGAGCAGCAGCACTACTGCTGACCAACGCATAAGAGTAGTCTAAACAGAGTCACAGGAAACTAGGAAATGGAGTTTCCAAGTGAAAGCCTTACAACAAGTCAGTTCAGGGGAAGAACATCCGATACCAGTGACTTCATTTCCCACAGTCACAAAATGCCCATTTAAATCTCCTGTTTGCAGTTGCTGAAGCCATCAGGAACGCCCCAGGCCTGTGCATACAGCACCAAATGTCAATCCCACGGTGGTTGCTGGGCAAAGAACAGCTACAGGAACACACTCTCAATGACAGCAGGAATATGCCAGCACCCTAAAACAACAGGATTGCAGATAACACCCTTCCTTCTACCTTGAACCCAGTGAAAGTCATTAGATCAGTTTGAAGCTTTGCAGCAGTGACCTTCCAAGGACATTGGTGTCAAAAGTTCAGAAAGCCAAACCAGTGGCCCCTAAAAAAGTTTCCTCAATATTGCCCCTTTTTAAATTACTTTGTTTTTAAGTAAAAAATAAATCAAGCTCTTCTTGCAGGAACCTGAAAGGTACATTTCCCATCTGTAGCAGGAAATGGCAATATGGAGACAGACACCTGAGAAAAGCTGTGCCTCACCCTGAGAGGCTGGCAGAGCACTCATTTCCAGAACTGACAGTTGTCGGTGTTAAAATATCTGTAGTAGGGGCTTTCAGTTAATGTTTAACACAAAGATCTCACTACCTTGTAGGATACACAGATCAAACTTCTCCTCAGTCTTCAGGATTTCCCCCCACACATAAAACTCTCACCAAGAGTGCAAAGTCTTGCATCGGAGCACCGGGAGGCTGACTCTGTGTTTGCACAGCTGCTCTGGGACACCAGTTAACCTCGGGAAAGTTTCAAGTGATTGAAGTCACACCACGGTGGCTGGACCAGGTGATTTTAAAGGTTCTTTCCTACCTAGACAATTCTGTGAGTCTGTGATTTCATTGCCATACCACTGCTCTTTCCTGTAGCAACTTCAAATTCTCAATTCTCTTTAATTAGGCAAAGGCAGTACCACACAAACACTGTTAATCATATTCCTCATGTTTAAGCTCAGGGATGGATGGAAAGGAGAACCTGTTCACCTAAATTACTTACATGTAATCCAGCACAGCTCTCATTTACANTGTTTTGTGGGGTTTTTTGGGGGGGTGGGGGGTGGCGAGGAGGGAGAAGGAGGAGGGTGTCTTCCCTCCTCTCCTTATATCTACATTTTTCAGTAAGAGCAGTTTGAGACCAGCACAGGTTATTTTTATGATGTCACACAGAAAGGTATCAGTTAAATGTCTAGCTAGCAATTTCCAGGGACAAAGCACTAGTTAACAGCACTGCTCTTAAAGGTCCCAGTCCCTCAGATGACACCCAAACCCACAACTCGCTGTACATGAAAATTGTGAGCNTTAAGTAAAAAATAAGTCAAGCTCTTCTTGAAGGAACCTGAAAGGTACATTTCCCATCTGTAGCAGGAAATGGCAATATGGAGACAGACACCTGAGAAAAGCTGTGCCTCACCCTGAGAGGCTGGCAGAGCACTCATTTCCAGAACTGACAGTTGTCGGTGTTAAAATATCTGTAGTAGGGGCTTTCTGTTAATGTTTAACGCAAAGATCTCACTACCTTGTAGGATACACAGATCAAACTTCTTCTCAGTCTTCAGGATTTCCCCACACACATAAAACTCTCACCAAGAGTGCAAAGTCTTGCATCGGAGCACCGGGAGGCTGACTGTATTTGCACAGCTGCTCTGGGACACCAGTTAACCTCGGGAAAGTTTCAAGTGATTGAAGTCACACCACGGTGGCTGGACCAGGTGATTTTAAAGGTTCTTTCCTACCTAGACAATTCTGTGAGTCTGTGATTTCATTGCCATACCACTGCTCTTTCCTGTAGCAACTTCAAATTCTCAATTCTCTTTTAAATTAGGCAAAGGCAGTACCACACAAACACTGTTAATCATATTCCTCACGTTTAAGCTCAGGGATGGATGGAAAGGAGAACCTGTTCACCTAAATTACTTACATGTAATCCAGCACAGCTCTCATTTACAGAAAGACGTAAGCCAAAACTCTTAAGAACTGGTCATTCTTTGCTGTGATCAGGTGCAGTCACGTGGGTGGAAAGGAAAACTGACACTCACTTCTTTTCAAACGTGAAATTATCTGGCAGAGATCCGGTTAGTTACTCTTGCTGGACACACTGTGAATTGCCCTCTCTGTAGAGATGAGATAGGGAATGTTCTGCAGCGTACCCACAGCAGATATACACAGCCCAGGGCTCTCCTGAGTAAGATCTGCTACAGCGTTGTCAGGGCTCCAGGTTTTTTGTGAGCTGTTTTTCGGGTTGGGATTTGGGGAGGAGGGCTGTATGTCTGTTGGCTTTCTTTGGTTTTGGTGTTTGGAGTTTTTTGGGGTGTTTTGTGGGGTGTTTTNTGGGGGGTGGGGGGTGGCGAGGAGGGAGAAGGAGGAGGGTGTCTTCCCTCCTCTCCTTATATCTACGTTTTTCAATAAGACCAGTTTGAGACCAGCACAGGTTATTTTTATGATGTCACACAGAAAGGTATCAGTTAAATGTCTAGCTAGCAATTTCCAGGGACAAAGCACTAATTAACAGCGCTGCTCTTAAAGGTCCCAGTCCCTCGGGTGACATCCGAACCTACAACTCGCTGTACATGAAAATTGTGAGCAACTGACTTACACAGAGAAGCCGGTAGCCCTTTCACTTGTCTTCAGGTGGTTTGTTTGCTTGAGGTTTTTTAAAGTTATTTGTTGGGTTTTTTTCCTTTTTAGGACTTTGATTTCAGATTTTACTCTCAATGCTGCTATTTTCTGCATAAATTATGCTTTGATTAACACATCAGGATGTTCAAATCTAAAGCAAATCCACAAGTCTGCCTATGATTTGTTATTTCAGATCTTGAAAAATCTGAAACCTGTAAGCATTATGATTTCTCCTGTGTAAATAAACTGCCTCATTTCTTGGCTTCACATTCAGTTTCTCTATAAATCAGACTCAGATAAGCTTTGCAAACAGGGGAAAAAAAGAAAAAAAAAGTCTCCTCGGTTTTCCACTTCCAAAAAGTAAAACTATCTTTTATATATAAGTATACACATGGATTTGAGATGTAACATAATGTTAAAGCTGCTGTGAAACTGCTAAAATACCCTGAGAGCTGACCAGAGACATGCAAGCAAAATGCAGTAAAGAAAAATAAAAATATCTACAAGTCTACCACTGGCCTCATTTCTTGTACCTTCTTAAGACTGATACTGTGCTCTTCAAACACTAAGCAGGTTAAAAGGTTTCCAGCAGTCCTGCACACATTTAATTGGATACACACAATGAACATTTTGGTCTGGAATATGTGTATTTCCCACCTCCTTATCTGATGTGAAATGACAAGAGGAAAGGGGGGGGGGAAAAAAAAAAAAAAAGGAAAAAAAGCCTGCAGGAGGCCAGCTGGTTTATTTCCAAGCTTTAAGGCTCAAGCTGCTACAACTAAGTAACTCCTCACAAAACTCAGTGTAAGCTGCTCTGGAAATCCTCAACTGATGGAAATAACAAGACCTTCCAAAAAGAGTATATCCATGTGGTTTACTGCCTGTGCAAGCAGTAACGAACCTGAGCTTTTGTCTCAGAAGTTCCACTGACACCGTTAGAGCTCTAACACCACAGTGAGCTTTGGTGGGCTTTTTTTTTATTGGGTTGGGGTCTTTTTGTTTGTTTGTTTCTTAGGGTTTTGGTTGGTTGATTGTTATTCAAAGATCACCTCAGTCTCCTCCACCATTACATCCCTATCCAACCGTCAGCTCTGCCCTATCAGTGCCTGCAAGATCTGGAACTCTGCGTGCGGTGACACTGCACAAGGTAAGAATCTGCCGTCCACACAAACAGCAACTGCCTTTGACACCAGCTGATTGCACGCACGGGCTGCACGTGCATGAACATAACTGGATGTATATCCATGGCCCTTTTAGCTCAATGGTTACACGTGGCTCACTGCCCCGTTCCCAGTCCCATGCCTGCATACAGCAGCTATCAGTGTGTGAAAGCAGAGATAACAGAAAGCGGTGAGGTTAACAATGATTAGGTCTGATAAACGCCACCTGTAATTCTTTGCTCCTAAGTGTGCCCGTAAGTAATCCAGACAGTAACGCCTGCAGAACAGCTGCTGACCCAGCACAGAGGATTAGCAAGCAGCAGGGTCCAAGGCTGCACGTGAGAAACAAGCTGAGGCATCCCAGGTAACTCGACTGAATCGATGGTGCTGCTAACTTGCATCAAACGAAAAGCCGGAGCAGGTCAGCAACATCCAAATAAAGAAAAAGCATTTTAAATGCCTTTCAATTAATAAGACAGAACAGCCATGGAGGAACACATTAGCCATATCACTCTGGAGAAGAGGAGGCCAAGGGGAGACCTCCTTGCCCTCTACAACTACCTGAAAGGAGGTTTCTGTGAACTGCTTGCCAATTTCATTGAGGAACTCCTGTAGCAGTCCGAAAGGACTGACATCCCTGCTAACGTTTTTCAGCTTTGCTGAACTCAATCACAGCTTTTGAACAACCTGATTCTAGTGGTGGCCCAAAACCTGCAGTTATGGAGTCTGGGACTCCACCCTTTTCCATATGCCTCTTATGTTCAACAGCTCACAGAGACCATCAGGTTGATTTCCTAAGCCTATCACTGTGTTGACTTCTACCAGAGCATTTTGAGTATCAGACCGCCAGGCAATGCACCACAGAGCCCACGCAGAGCTCTACTGAAGGGGCTTTCAGATGGCTGTTGGCACTTCCACCAGGTTGGAGGTCATCCAGTGAATGGCAAACATGGCATTGTTTTACCAATAACTTTCAATCCTTAGCGTCAGAGAAAAGGGAACATTAAAGAAGTTAAAGCCCCAGGCATTTAAGAAGAAATACAGTGATACAGTCCCTTCAGAGATAACTTGTTGACAGTCAGTAACATTTCCAGGAGAAGACATACAGCAAAGGAAGAGACAATCAAGCTGTGGGACCATGGAAGAGCATTCACAGCGTATTGTTGCTGCCTCTTGTTCTCTTTGCTTTAAATTCAATGCAGAATTTTATAGTCCCTTAGCACAAGGGGACAACTATATATTTCCACGTAATTCTGAGGCAGTCTTTGTTCAAGTTGTTGTGCCTCTGTCTCTCCTCACATATAGCTGACCTTGATTCGCTGAGATGAAGCCAGCACACCCTCTTTTCAGCAGACCAGCTCTTAACTACTAGGTCTTGATTCAGCACAGTTCAAGAGTGCATTTGGTCACAGGGCTCGCAGAATCACACGGGGTTGGAAGGGACCTCTGGAGATCATCTAGTCCAAACCCCTCTGCCACAGCAGGTCCATCCAGAGCAGGTTGCGCAGGAACATGTCCAGGTGAGTTACGAATGTCTCCAGAGATGGAGACTCCACCACCTCTATGGGCAGCCTCCTCCAGGGCTCTGCCACCCTCAAAGGAAAGAAGTTCTTCCTCATGTTGAGATGGAACTTCTTATGTACAAGTTTCTGCCCATTCGCTCTTGCCCTCTCACTGGGCACCACTGAAAAAAAAAAGACTGACCCCTTCCTCTTGACGCCCACCCATGAAGTATTTATAGGTGTTGGTGAGATCCCCCCTCAGCCTTCTCTTCTCCAGGCTAAAAAGACCCAAGTCCCTCAGCTTTTCCTCTTAAGAGAGATGCTCCAGGCCCCTCTCCAGCAGTTCCCTGTCCTTCTGGAACTGGGGAGCCCAGAACTGGTCCCAGTGCTCCAGGTGGGGCCTCCCCAGGGCAGAGCCGAGGGGCAGGATGCCCTCCCTTGACCTGCTGGCCACACTTGGGGTGTGGAGGACTGGGAACAGGGGCAACCAACCATCACTGGTAGCACAGGCTCCCTGTCAGTCATAGGAAGCCCAGCTCCAACAAACCCTCTGCAAGGCACAGTAAGAGCAGAAGGAACAGATTTACTGCTCCTCTGCAGTCCCTCAGCAAGACAAGACACTGATATTGGGATCTGTTGCATTATAAAGTGAGGAAGATAACCTCCATCTGCATCACTCCACTTGATAAAGCCAATAATGAGCTGCACTTTAATGACTCTGCAAGACAAAGAATCATTAATCACATCTGGAGATGAGTGAGAATCCAGACCTTTTTATGGCACGCAATGTGAAGTGTTCCCTATAAGAAAACACAGCCTAGTAAGCTGGCACCCTAAGCCTTCTAAAAGTTTCAAGTGGTATTCAGGGGCAACCTTATTAGAGGATGCTACAGCACTTCCCCTGTTAAGCAGCCACAAGCATCACAGCCTACTCAGTTCTTAAAGTTCATGGTATTAAAATAATAAATTAGAAACACTTGTCTCTGCAGAAGTGGCTGCAGCACAGCCTGGAACAAGCAGCAGGAGGCAAGGGTAGTGCCAGAAAAGGGTAAAAACAGCATATCTAGTCTACCAGAGGATGCTCCAGGAGAACCAAAGTCACTCTTGGTCACAATCCACAGGCCACAGTGTGACATCATTATGAGCTTTCTGCAACAGCCACGTCACAGCTTCACCCTGTGAAGCTTCTGCCCAACCCTTCTACTTCTGTCAGCCTTCCTAACAGTTTCATCTCCTGAGGAAACAAAAAAACTACATTCATTTCAGTAAGCAATACTCAAAGCGGGATTGAGATCTCACTTTGTCTGCCTTGTTACCCATTCTAAACTGCATTAAGTAAACAACAACACTCAGTTCTGAAGCCCACAGCACAGCGTTCTGACTCTAGCACAGCAGTTTTCAACTCCAGCTGTTTGACTGAATCACCAAGTCCCTGCGCATACTAGTTAGCACAGCAGTTCCCAAATATTTGCTACTTGGACCTCAATCAGGTGCCAGGCAGAGAGACACACAATCCAGACATGAACTCACTCTAACTACACCAACTAAACTTACCAAGGTGCACGTGGCCCTGAAATTCCAGTCCTAGTACCTAATGTTATGTTTGAAAACATTCGTTAAATGTTTTGTTTTGTTCCATATAAATACCAGCATAATTTCCCGACACCTTCAAAAAGAAAAACAAAGTAACTAATGACCTCCAAACACAGCTGACACACCTTCCTCCCACAGTTGCCCCACCACAATGTGCCACTGTGCTTATAGAAAGCAACCAGAAACATGATTTTATACATTGATGTTATTGAAGGAGGTGGACAAGGTTCACAGCACTTCAGCATCCTCACATCTAGCCCCTTGTGGTCATGTTCTACACAGAGGCACTTTATGTTATATGGACACTTAAATACACAAGCCATTGAAGCAAACAGAGGGAAGAACTAGACATTTTTTTTTTTTGAAACAGAAGGCTTCTTGATCCAGCTTCTTAACCCAGCTGAAACCTACAGTCTGACAAGGCTTTGAGTCATCTGAAAAGTATGACCAAACATCTAAAATCTTGAACCTCAACCAGACATAATTGGGGGGGGGGGGGGG
>VXBW01001560.1:551965-576428 GCA_013400375.1 Thinocorus orbignyianus
GCGGGGTCTGAGGGGAAAGGAGGGCAGTGGGCCCGGGGGCAGGGAGCCGCCGGGGGTTTCACTTCTGAAGCGGTGGGCCTGAAACTGACCCTCCAGCTGGAGCGCTCTGTGTGCTCGCTGGAGCTGCGATTCTCCGGCTAAAGCATGGTTTGGCAGTTTTGACTCAACGCAGCATTAAGGACGCCATAAGATTATTCTGCTAGCCTAGAGACCAGAACGTAGTTTCTAGATGGTTTTTGTGATTATTTTGTTTAACCTAAGAATCATAGAATGGTCAGAGTTGAAGAGACCTTAAAGATCATCCAGTTCCAACCCCCTGCCCTGGGCAGGGACACCTCCCACCAGCCCAGGTTGCTCCAAGCCCCATCCAGCCTGGCTTTGAACCCCTCCTGGGATGGGGCAGCCACAGCTTCTCTGGGCAACCTGTTCCAGTGCCTCACCACCCTCACAGGAAAGAACTTCTTCCTAACATCTCATCTAAATCTCCCCTCTTCCAATTTAAAACCATTACTCCTCATCCTATCACTAGCCAAAACCCTTGGCGGCGGCTGGGTGCGGGTCCCGCAGCAGATGGCAGCAGAGGAGCACGGCCAGCGGGCTGTTGAGGTGGAACAAGACAGGAGGCCAGGTTGGGTTTTAGGGGTGTTTGGAGGGGTCTAGAAAATGTAGTTCCCTGAGGAGAGGCTGAGGGAACTGGGGGTGTTTAATTTGGAGGAGGCTGAGGGGAGATCTTCTTGCCCTCTACAGCTGCCTGAAAGGAGGGTGTAGAGAGGTGGGTGCTGGCCTCTTCTCCCGCAGAGGAAATGGTCTGAAGTTGTAGCAGGGGAGGTTCGGATTAGATATTTGGAAGAATTCCTTGACAGAGAGAGTGGTCAGGCACTGGAAGGGCCTGCCCAGGGAGGTGGTGGAGTCACCATCCCTGGAGGTGAGGAAAGGCATGGATGTGGCACTTGAGGGCATGGTCTAGTGACCGAGATTGGAGGGTGTTTTGTGTGTGTATGGTTCCTTTCCAACCATGACAATTCTGTGACAAGATGCTTTTTCCACCTCTGCCAAGCCTGGAGGTCCAGGCAATCCCTTACTAGCCACCACTGCAAAAATGTATTGTCCCTCTTTGCTAATCACATTAAAGCATGGTGCCTGACAACAGTAGTGTTACAAAGAGAAATCAGTCTTGAGAGAGCAGGCTGCCACTAATATCCTTTAAATCCTTTCAAAGTGCTCAAGAGCCTGCAGGGAAAGACAAACTGCTGGCCCCTCTGCAACTAGGCAAGGGGCAAAAAACATCAGATGTGCTTTTCTTTGCCTAAACTCTGGCTTTTTTTTACAGTGCCCTTTCTTTCAGATCCAAACCTCTCATCCAGAGTAGAAAGCTCTTTTAAGAATCAACTCTGCAGGAGTAGCTTCAGACGGTGCCGAAATGCAGTGATCTCTGAGGCAGGGCCTGACAATTATTTAGTACTGTTTAGCAGAGCCTGACAAAGGCTGCGAGTAGGGGAAGCTTCAGAGGCAGAATGAGTGACTCCACCCAGCCTGGCATGTTTTCTTATGGATACTCCCTTAAGAACAACAAGCAGTCAAAGGGCTGATTTACTGTTTTGAAAAATAAGCACTTTCACTTACCTTTTGTCCCTTACTTCCATGCTGGGACATCAGTTGAATTTTTCCATTAATGGCTGCTCTTTAACGACCCAGTGCCCTTTTTCCTGTTGCATGGTGAATTCCCCAGTAAATACTATGTCTCTTTTTCCAGGCAGCATACAAGATTCAGCAACATTTCTTTCCTCTTTTTCCAGCTAGATCTCAAAACAAAACAAACAAAAAAAGTTTTCTCCCCCATTCTCCTCCTCTGTAGATGCCTACGTTAGTTTGCCAGGTTTTCATAAGAACCCACAGAGAGGCTGTTCGAGAAAGGCATCCCAGGGGCGCTGATCCGGTGCTTTGATTATGGCTGTCTCCTCTGATTAGTTAAAAGGAGGGCAGATGACCTCAACCCTAAGTGAGAAAATAAACAGGCAAGCAGGTGTAGCTCCTTGAGTGACAGATGAGGCTGTCTGAGAGAGGAGGTTTCTGAATGATTGGCAGGAAAGGTTGAGGGAGCCTCAGACCTTTTAAACCTCTGGTAACTAGCCAGGCGGTCAGGCCTCTCAGCCGAATAGATTTGCCGTTAGCTTGGTACAGGCTTGATGACTGGGCTGGGTATGGAAAAACTGGAATTTATATATAATTTTTTAGATATGTAAAAATTACTCTTCTCAGACCTCCAGACAGCTTCCTTGTCTTTAGGAAAACTATTCAGAGAAGCAGTTGGTTGGGCAGCTTCTGTAGAGCACAGCTGTGGTGCGGGTTGCACCACCCTTCAGTACCACTAAAACTCATCAGGTGGGAAGAGGTTAGTGGGAAGGCAGCAGCTCTTATTTACTCAGAACAGCTCCTGGAACTTAACAAGGAAAAAAGAGAGAGTTCAGCATGAATTACAGGGGGATTCAAATGAGATCTATACAACAGGGAGTTTGCTGTGCTTCTTCAGGATGATCAGTCTCTGCGTATCCCGGTACAGGTATACAGCCAAGGCCAACTTAGAATAGCATTAGTTGCTTTCAGAACTTTTTTCCCCATCTTTCAAATAACCCAATTAGCTGAGACTGAAAGATCTAGAGGTATGTAAGGTCTTTGACCAAAAAAATGGTAGGATCTGTCTCTAGCACTCACAGTGTAGTGCCCGTCCCTGTGACCACAGGCAAATCGCTCTGGTAATGCCAGACATCATCACTTAATGTTTTATTTTTTGCCCCTTCCCTTCTGCTGTCCTTCAGCAGAACAGGAATCGTATCATTCAAAAACTATTGTGGATTTCAGTAACTGGCAATGTGTATTTGATGCCTTCTGATTGGAAAGTGCATAGAATCAAAACTATCCAAGTACCTTCAGAGGTCCCTCATGTGATGTCTAAAACAAGCTGCTTGTAAAGCAGGGGGCATTCATTCCTCCTGCTGCTCCATGTTATTGCTGAACCAGAACAGGCTGTACAAGGCTGGCAGTCAGGAATCACACTACTTGTAAATGTTAAGAATATATTTTCCCATCCGCAGCTTAACTTTATATTAAAATGAACCCAGAGTTAAAACTATCAGGCTGGGATGGTTCACTCTGGTACCTACTCCAGTATTTATGCAGAATAACAAGGTTGGGAATGTTTAGCTAGGTCAGCTGTCTGATTGTCTGAACATCCCTAAGTGTTTTATAATTCAAAAAATGCAGGCATCAGTAGATAAATGGGATGCTTTATTATAGACATTATATCCTTGCAGTTCTCCTGTGCCAACAATTTAAGTCCCCACAACCTCCTTAAAAGTCAAACACCAATTTGAAAGGCACAATCATTCAAGGAAGAAAAAAAAATAAAAAATAGAGAAGACCTGCAAATAGTCCCTAGTGCACACAGGCAGAAGAGAACCCAACACACACACTCTTCAAATCCAAGTCCTGGGACAGTTAATAAAGCCAACTTCACGTTTGTTTCAACTCCTGAGGAGATTATAGTACAATAAAAAAAAATAATATTGTGTAATCTGTGCAATCTATTTCTGTAGTGATGTAGAGCAGACTGGAGATAAACCTTATTAATTTTATTGGGTCCCACTGTAAAGCAGAATAAAATAGTGGTATAATGGTTCTGTGGCTTACCAGGCAGGACACAGCCTTCAGAAGACCTGGGTTTTGATCTATGCTCTACTACTGACGTGTGTAGACAGAATCAAACCAGGTGGCTCCGTGTCCTCAGGTGTATATAATGACTTGGGAACAAACGTTCCTTTGAGAAATCTGGTTTGTAGCCTTCTCTGCCTTTGTTCCTCACCGGTATGATGGCATCCATGGGGTATGCCCATGCTTCTAACTCAACAGCCAAATCCAAACAAATCTGTATTACTAATGAATAGACAGATGGCATTTGTTTATCAATCAATTCTATACAAATTGAGAAGAAGATTTATTATCATCATCAACAATGTGCTGTCATGAAGATGGATGAAAGGTAAACTTTGGAAAGAGAATTGTGTATTGAAGTGGTAACTTTTAGAAATAAGGAATTTTCATTAAATTGGCTGCTGTCAAGTCACTACAAACAGTAAACAGAGAATGTGCAGCCTAATAGCTATGGCTATGTTCTTGACTTTGTGGAGTCAGGAGACTGTGCTGGTTTCTGAGATGTTAGGCAAGCTGTTTGACCAGCCTGGCTAGGAGTTTCTGAGGGGCCTTGGCTGTGGTGTCCTGGCAGCACAAGAGGAGTTAAGATGTGGGAACAATCCAGTCGGGTACTGCACTTTATTCTGCCTGCCTCGTGTTGTCTGGCACGTACAGGAACTCTCATTGTCTTCTCAGCATGGGACAGCCAATATGATGGGTCACTCCACGTCTTCCTCTCAGGACCACATCTCCAGCACAGATTAATTTCTCACCTAAGTGCATTCCACAGCACCAGAAATGCATGCTTCGATTTCTTTACCCTGAGTCTTGCCAACTGCACTGTTTCTGCAAGGGTAGCTCTCTCAGTGGGGGGCACAAGGAGGCAGCATTTGAGAAATGAATATTGTGCATTTGGACTGGACGTGAGAGCAAAGGGGATGGTATGGAGTGCTGAGGGGTGGTGAATGCTTTCCTGGGTCTCTGGCTGTGTCCGTGTGCCCCTGCATTCGGAGTGAGAGAAGTAAGATGCAGTAGCCTCACAGGGTGGTCTGTCAGGTTCTCATCCCTGTCCCGTGGCAATGAAGTGCTCTTGTAAAAGTGAAACCTTTACTTGCAGTCATTTGAGCATGCCGGGCAGTCAACATGAACCGAAGGCTGTGGAGATCAGAGGATGAACAGCGTCTCAAGGATAAGAGGGCTGGCTCCTACTCATGGATACTCAGTGTTCTGTCTTGGCTGGGCTGTTTGGCCAAGTCCAAGCCCCGTATGGCATCTCTGTGGCAGTGATTGCCCAGATGATGAAACGTGGGGCCGCTGATGGCTGACATTCACAGCTGTATTGACCTCTCCAAACCACTGCTCTAAATCATCAAAGTAAGGGAAGAAATGTCCAGTCCTGCAAGGACCTGAATCTGTGAGGAATATTCCCATTGCGAGGGCAAACCCGTTTGAGGGATCTCGGGGATGGAAATGACGGGAGGCACCCAGCTGCTTCCGTGTCTTTGTTAGCTCACATGACAGTGGCAGCAGCCCTGTGTGATGAGCAGTTTAAAAGGCAGCAATAGGGAAAAGATAACGGCTGCTGTTCTGTCCCAGTAAATCTGGACAGAGCTGCCTGAGCCTGCCCTCAACTCCAGTGCTAACTCTGTTAAGACTTGCTTGCTAATTCTGTCTGTGGGTCCCAGGTGGAGAGAAAAGAATGTCCTGCCAGGGCAGAGGGCAGCCCTCAGGTACATCTGCTGGTGTTGGTACGTGAGGAAAACAAGCTTCTCTTCCTTGCACAGCCTCTCTCAGGTGGTGCACACAAAGACACTTGCTAGCCAGAGGCACCTGCTGTTAATGCTGCTTTAATTGAGAGAAAGAAAAATTCCTGAGAGACGCCGTGGAACAATGAAGCACTGAGGGTGAAAGAGCATCGTGCAGGGAATGTTGTTTCCTCAGGTGTATCAACAACTGCCAGTTGTGGACATCCACAGAAATATGCAGATAGATAAATATATCACATCTTCTGGTTTAGTTACTGAAGTTAGCTGCAGGCTGACATATGATAGAGTTCACGTTTAAATCTTCAGAGTAAAACACTTTGAAAGCAAACCTATTAAGGTTAATAGAATGAACTTACACTGCCCATAGTTAAGGTGGAGGGGTGAGAGAGACTCTCAGTAAATTGTTCACCAAATAGCCTGTCACCTCTAGGTCTGCAGCTGAAGGCCTGCCAATGGATCATCCTGTTCTCTTTAATGAGCTTAATTTTAAAGTGGTATGCGCAGCAAATGTGAAATATCGGTGCTGGGTTTGTCACCTGTGAGCCTGCATCTACCTTTAACATGTTAATAAAGGCTCGGTGCAGTCTAAAGTGCAAAAGCACTATACATACACCATTCACTAAAAACATCTAGAATTTAAAACAAGAAGTATTTGTCCTCCTTTAAGCTACTTCATGCACAAAAACCTGTACAGTGTGAACAAAGAAATTTCTCAAAAATTAGTTCAGAATTGAACAAACTTACCGAGTTACCTGTTTGGGTGGGTTTTTTTTTTTTTTTTTAACCTACTTCATGAGAAAGCAGATAGCCACTTACTTAAAAACTGTCCTATGAGATTTCTGCTGTAGTTGACTGCAATTATTCTTTGGCACCTTGTCACCTTACAAAAGCAGCCTGTGTTGTATGTTTTAGGACAGGCTGCCCCATCCAGCTGGGCGGTTCACGCAGCTGAGGAAACACACAGCAGCTTCCTGCTCCTGCAGAAGCCCTGCTCTTCCTCCCTTGCTTCTTCTTCAGAAATTGTGCCGACTGTGCCATGGTACTGACCACACTTGCTGGGTGCCGTTTCAGATGTTTTCAAAACCTCAGCCATCACTGCAGTACACCCCCCAAAGTCCCAGGTCACGTCCAGGCTTCTACTGCAGGAATACTCTATCATGGACATTGCTGAGAGGTTTCGTGCTGTGTTTCATGTCTCAGATTGAGATTCTGTATGTTTCAGCCCAGTCATGGGGATGCAGTCACTGAAGATCACTAAAGAAACATTATTATTCGCATTCCAAGGTTCTGCCTACAGACTGTAAAGGACAGAGAGGAGGCTGACAGCACAGATGGAAGAAGGAAGAGATGAGAAAAGTTATGAGCACAGAGCTCACAGGTGTTTCCTACGTCTGTAGAGCAAAAGTGGCAAGTGGGCCAGAAGCCAGAAGGGGAAAGCAAGCCCCTCAGCAAGCTTTGGCAGGAGTGCCAAAGGAGAGTGGGAATCTGGTGAGCTTAGCTGTAGGGTGGCACATCTTCATTTGTAAACCCAAGTTTAGTGCTGCCAAGGCACTTCTTGAGGAAACATGACATGTACTTCTGCCTGGCGTGTTAGTTTTACCTTTGAAATCTATTCTGTAGACTGAAATAAAGTCACAAGGGCTTAAATCAGTATATTTCAAAACCCCAAACTGTACTTCTTTAATTAGCACTGGGCCGTGCCACCTGACAGTTTTTATTTAAACTAGTGCAGCTGTATTTAGGCAATTCCTCTAGCTCACTGCTCCAAAGTATTTAAGCTTTAGAAGGCTTAAAATTAATACTTTACCTGAGCATCACTACTGATCAGAACTCTGTGCTGTGTGTGTTTCCTTCGTTCTTCTTTCCTCTTGTTTTAATATTTGTTTCCTCATACCTCTCTTTTTTTTCCTTGCTGCTCCCTAAGTTTTTCCTCCCTTCTGTGGAGTTCTTCTAACCTTGTCCTCCCGTGGGCCCTCCTACCTGAAATAATGGAGCAGAGCAGCCTTAGCAAAGCTGATTAATATTATTTCCTGCCTTGGCAAGAAGTGGAGAAGGGAATACTCTTGCAAATATCACCTACTTAAGATGCTAAGCCAAAGAAATCTGTGTTACACTTGAGGCTAGATACTGCAAATGGTGTATCCCAAGAAAAGCTAAAGCTCTTTGCGAGGAGGAAGAAATTGCTGACTCCTGATGAAACTCTTTCCTAAAGATTTTTCACCTGGGATATGGCTCCTGGCCCAGTTCAATGTCATTTTAATGCAGGGCACAATTACAGAAGGTGCAGTTCTTTCCTTTCTGTCCCCTTACACCCTGCTTCCCCCATGGAGTTACACTCCAGGCTTTTACTCCAAGTTTGTTACTTCAGAGAAAAATCTGCCAATGGAGCAATGGCCTTAAAGCTGCTTTAAAGAAGTTGTTGAGAGGCTGTTAAAATATTCTCAAATTGTTGCAGGCTGTAAATTATGGTTTTGTTTTTGCCAGCTGCATCATTAGAGAAACTGATTCCGTAATGTAGTGGATTTGCATGCCCCAAGTAAAGGAACGGGTTACACAGGAATATTTTATAAGGAAAAGGAGAAGGCTTGTAGGCTAATTTTAATTAGAGGTGAATTTTACTTCAACAGCGATGCTCTGAGATTTAAGACCAAAATAAAACAAAAAGCCCTCAGTTCTGTGGAAATTAGAGAGTAAAGATCCAGTATTGGGTTATTTGCTTCATTCTCACTATGGGATATGTTTTACCACTCCTACTATAATGGAAAATATTTACTCTCACCATTAAGGCAATGAAAGCACGGCAGATGTGAGGAAGAACTAAGTATCATGAGTACAGTAAATAACACACACACTACCAAAAGGCGGACAACAGACCAGAATAAGTCATTACATTCTTTAGTGCCTGTGATAATTCAAAAGCATCCTGTGTACTAGGATACAAGCTTGCCATCAGAATGTAATACGATGAATCTAATGAAGAGAACGATACGAAAACATTTCAGAAAGTTTCTGTCGTTGTTCAGAAACCCTGTTTGTAAAATGCTCGAACAAGAAACAAGCTCAGTGCTGTTTCTTGACAGGTTAAAATGATGTTTTAGGCTGGTTTGCAAAGGACAAGATGCTTTTCAAGATTCTAAGAAGTAAATCATGAGGATCTGTATGCGTCAAATCATGTGGGAAGGTGAGAAAGAAAGAGAATTTGGGTATCCCAAGTAATTTATGAATTTTCAGCTCAGTTTCCACTGAAGTTGACAAAGAAATGGACAGGTTTCTTCCAGTTTCATGATAAAAGCCATCACAAAGGAAGGAAAATCTGAACTCACATGTTACGAGACACTGGAGAATCCACCCGGAGCAGCTCCCTCCCTAAATGTCACAGCAGGGGAGAAAAGGCTTGTTAAGAATTTGCAGTCAGTCTCGTCACACAAGCTGCCTGTCCATGGGGACTGTAGTGCTCCACTCAAGTAAGGGGGAATGGAGTTTTTGTTTGAAAGGCAGAGGTCTAGTAAATCAAAGTTTTGGTCAGGAATATCAAGGAATAGGGAAAGAGCAATTTACCCTTGCCATGGGTAACGTCTGGCTTCCACTAATTAGACAGCAAGTCGCTAGGCTGTGCGGTGCGTCAGCGTGTTAGGATCACAACATGTTTTTACATCCTAGAAGGAGTTGCAATTACTTCGACACCTAGACAAGGATACGTTGCAAGACTAGTCTCTTTATCAGAGTATGTTTGTACATTGGTACAGCCAAAGAAAGCAACTCACCGTTTCGGTACCAAGTGCTGATGCAGCTGTGTTCATCCAGTGGAATATAGCACACCAAGTTCACTGTTGGCTTATTTTGTTAGCATCAAAATAATTCCTGGGCAAAAATTGTCTATTGAGCTAAGAATTAATTGTTGCTCCAGTTCCTGGTTTCGCAATCTGATAGTCCAGGACGACCTCGTTACTACTGAAAAGCCTTGTTGGTGATGCAGTTACCTGTTCTATTCCAAACAGCACAGTAGCAGTCCTGTTCCCTGGTGTCACCTTCAGTGGTGTGGTGTACCTCTGGGTCCTGAGGTTGGCTGTTTCAGTCTCCCTCACCTCACGGTGGCTTTGAGGATTTACACCACCTCATTAGCATCCTGAACTCCTTGCTAGGAAGACCTTAGTGCTGGGATTTTTGTCCTCTTCAGTCTCGGGTCTGCTTGGGACTAGTTTCGTTGATTTCCACATCCCAGTCTCGTTCCTTTTCATCAGATCCCAGGCAGAGTTTGAAAGTTGCACAATAGCCTCGCTGAATCCAAGGGCTGCTGTTGTCCACACAGGGACAACAGGGTCTGTCAGTCCTTTGTGGTCTGGGAGATTCCCCGAGCTGAAGCCCACCCAGCTCAGACACCAGCCTGGTGGCTGCTGGCCAGCGTTAACCGCGCTACAGCCGGGCTCAGGCCAAGTTCTGAGACTGGGCTGTCAGACCGACATCAAGCTGTGGCCTATCTCTTTAGTGAAAAAGAAAAAACGTATTCCCTGTCCTAAAATAGCCCAAATAATTTTTGCCGGGCTACAGTTTATGCCATATATGATTAATTAATGTCTGAATGGGCCCGAATGAAGATAAGGGGGCTGTTCAAGAATGGCTGTTTGGAGCCATCCCCAGGGTGCTATGGCAGTGGCTGTCAGTCACATTATCTCTGCAGTGCAGCGGGTGGGATGCTCGGGGAGTCTGCCTCTTGTTACAACTGACTTTGATTTCAAAAACAAAGAAAGGAGCTCATAATCTGCCCTTTTTACTTTTTTTTAATTCTGTTGCATACACAGTTCCCTTCAGTAACTTCATCTGCAACTCTGTGGAGGGACGGATGTAGCAAATCTAACAAACTACCTTAAAAAAATGGATAATAAAAATGAGAACTTCCCTAAACTGTAAGTTTAATGAAGTAGGAAATCTGGCTTCATTAGTTCCAGGGTTCACAAGGCTCTTTAATGTGTGGCGCCTCAGGCTGGATAAAACTTGCTCAGAGCCCTTCCTAAAATGGATGCACAAATTAAGATCCTCAGTAGAGCTCTGATGATGGAAGGGAGACCATAAAGGGCCTGCAACGTGTAAAATCCAAGGTTATTGAGAAATCCACTGGATTTGGGGAGCTGAAACTCTTTCCCTACAGCGCCAATTCAAATAAGGGGAAGAACACTCCTACTGGAAGATTTTCCTATCCTCACAAAGTGAAAAACTCTCTAAGAATAGGGCATCAACAACTCTTGTACTGGATTACTGTAGAATAAATGTGATGCTTATTTTGGGGAGCTTTTTTGGTAGTTAAAAAGAAACCAAACCTCCCAATGAGCCCACCTCAAGTGACAAAAATGGGTGCAACAGCCATCAACCCGGTGGGTCCACAGCCCTTCCCAGTGTGTTTGCTTCCCACTTTCCAGCCAAAAGCACAGCATTCCTTTGTGTTTTGGGTGCCTGGTGGTGAGAACACACAGACCGTATGCAGGGCAGGTATTTAACAGCACCATCCAGCAGGAACTCTGCTGGCCCTGCAGAATCAGAGAACGTTGCTCTGCCTATCCAGTGGGAGCCTCAAGACAGTTTCCAAGTATCAGCCCCTTCAGATAAAGCAAGCAGGTATCTTAGAAAGAGAGAAAGGCAATCAACCACAGAAAAAAAATAAAGAAGAAAAAAATTTTAAAAATGGATTAAGGCATTTCATATTCCCGTGCGATCTTCCATGCTTTGACCACTGCCTTCAAAATGAGCTGAGAGCAGGACATGGTCAGTGGACAGATCTCCCATCTGGCCCAGCAGTGGGGGTGTCATTCATCTGGGGAAAAGGCTGGGAAGGACCATGTATCCCTCCTGAGAGCAGAAGTGGGTACAAGGGACAGAATACTGCAGTTTGTGTTTTAAAGTACGGGCACCAGGAGATCTGATCTCGCAGCTATTCATCTTCTCCAATGACAGTATTAGAACGTATTTCCCCTCTCCGCTCTCCATCCCATCCATTCACTTCAGATTTTGTCTGCAGTCAGAAGCTGTACAACTATCTAAATCCCTAAAACACCATGTGTTGCTCGTTCCTTTGCTTTGGCTTATAGCCAGCACCCTGATTATTTTGGACAGAGCTATTCATACCACCATTGCTCCTGACAGAATAAATGATAATCACAGCTCATTTATCTCCCACTATTGAAGCCGTGTAAATTGGACCATGGCACCATTCAAGTGAAGACAAATTCTGGCAGTTCCTGCTTATTACTCATTTCCACAGCGGCTTCTCATCAGCCAGTGGTGTCCACACGGTGATGAAAAGTGGTCTTAAATTTGGCATTTTATTAGTGTTTACTTACAAATGCTAATGCTGCTGCCAAAGACTATTGAGAAGGTATTAATCCTCCTCCCAATATCTTTTAAGACCTGTTTCTATAGCAAGTGGGTCTTGAACCAGATTCTGATCTCAGTAATCATTTAGAAGAAGCTCAGTTTAGACAACTCTAAATTTCCAACAGTAACCAAAAAGAATTTGACCCCTTAATTAAGCCTGCACTCAAGTTTTCATCCAAAAGAGGGTCTGGAGGGTGCGAGAGTACTGAAGCCTTCTACTGGGGTACTCAGCTGGAGATCCAGCTTCTTGTCTGTACTCCAACAAATTGATGAATTTTTAAGTGCTTTAGATAAAATGCTTGCAGCTTCCAAAATGAGAGAAAGAAAAAAAAAAAGAAAAAGAAAAAAAAAAGAAATGAGAGAGAGAGAAACATCTGTTAAAAGAGTTTCTGTAAGTCAGTAAGAGTTTCTTAGTTTCTTGAAAAATAGAAATAACCAAGGTTAAGGTCCCTGCTCTCAGTCAAGAAGAGGGAATCTTAAAAGCCTTACTATTTTAAACTACTTTCTAGCTTCTGCAGAGTGTAACTTTTGGTATAACGATCTATTTAGTATGGGTAAGGAACTTGCCTGTCCTCCACTTTGCCTCTGTTAAGCTTTTGTGTCTGGTCTCCACACTGAACTTTGTTACCTCTTCTGGCAGCAACCACCAGAGCTCCCTTCTCCTCACCAAGGAGGGCAACAAACAAATAAATAGGTTAAATAATAGCTTTTCACATGTATTTCCATAATCCAGTGACATTATTTTGCTCTATCTTCAGAACAGTTGTACCCAGTTTTTAACACCAGGTTTCCTGGGATTCAAAACTTTGGGAGATTCTGTTGTAGGAAGAGATGGGGCAAGGACATTTCTGGAAGAGTGATTCCATTTTGAGAGAAATTAGAGCGAGTGCTTCAGGGAGAGGGAAGTCAAGAAAGCACTGCCTAAGTGAACATAGAGAGAAACTCTGCAGCATTTGCAGGAAAAAGAGAAAAAATGAGGAAGTAGTAGATGTGGTCCTTTGTTTCTCAGTTAAAATAATTGGCAGGCCCCCGGATCAGCATCGTGAGTCGAGTTCTCTGTTACCATGAGAATAGCGGGAGCAAGGAGACATAAGGCAATTTGGTGTTTGTTAAAACTGGCAAACCTCCTCATCCAAATCAATGTAAATAGGTTACACCAGGTCCCCAGTCAACAACCTCTCTTCAAAACACATCTCCCTCGCTGCAGAAGTCAGAACCAGCGAGAACTGAAAGTTTTGCTAAGCAGCAGCTGAACTTCAGTGCGTAATCATCTCTCACATTTAATGAACGTTCTGAATGCAAAATATTCCAATATTCATAAAAAACCCCGATAAATGTCCTTTGTAGTATTGTATTTGTCCATGAAATAATGCCACATCTGGAACAGTGTGCAGTGACTGCAGCTTGGTATTAGATGCAAAGAATCAAAAGCAACAACCCAAAGAATTAGACAAAAAAATAGAAAAGTAAAAATTAGTTTAAATGCTTGCAGAATAAAGTCATTAAATCTGAAGTCTCATATTTTTCAGAAGGGATGGCAGCAGTGCCCAACGGTACTCAGGATGCCTCCTGTAGATCTCATCACAGAACCAGTGCCTACAACAATAGATTTTCTCCTGTAATTCTCATCCCTGACTGGGGCTGAGGGGTGCCCTTGTGGTCCTGAACGACCGTCACCACCCAAATCTCCAGTTTGCATCAAGGCAGGGCGCTGATTCTGCTTCAGAGCATAAATGGGGAGAGATGCAAACAGCAAATTATGGATTGCTAAATAAGCAATGCCTAAATGGTCTCTAAAATGAAGACTCTCCCATACTTCAAAAAGATAATCTATTTTTACCACTTTTACTGCTACAGTAAACTAAAAAGCAAATTAATGCAATGCTACCACTTCAGAGAAAGGAAATGCACTCTGATGGATTTAGCTGGATATTAACACCAGAGCCCTTCCATCCATAGCTCTCACCTAAAGCCACATAACAGTTTTGGGCACAGCTTCTCACCTCTGTTTAGCCATCTGAAAAATACCCAAACAAACCAAAAAACAAACCCAACCCAACCCAACAACAACAACAACAAACAAACAACAAACCCCAACCCAAACAGACAAAAAATCCCACCAAAACCCCCAAAGAGCCATCACCACCAACAAAAAACCCCCTCAAACCAAAACAGAATATCTTCACAAGAGTTTAAGGAAGCTTAATTAACAGTTTGGAAAATCAAACTGGGAGGTGTTGCATTCCGTGGAGAAGTAAGATCTCTGAATCCATTAGCCCTATGTACGGCGCTGTGTACATCTCATCAGAATCTCCTTCACCTCTACCTTTTAAACCTACTGGAAGTTTTAAATCAGGGATATTTCCCTAGCACATCTTTGTTATAAGGCGCTATCCAAAGATTTATGCTTTAATACATATTATTTTAATACATGATAATACAATATTTAATACACACACGGGCATTTTTCTTCTAAACTGTTCTCAATAAAATTTTTGCGATCTATTTTCTGAGAGACGTTACCTGATTCCAAGCTGGGAGCAGGCACAGAGAGCCATCTCACATCACAATTTTCAGTCCAGCCAGCAATCTGGAAGAGCACACTCTGAAGGTACACAGGGACTGGATAGAAAAGACCACAACGTTGCCTTACGGAGGCTTCAGCCCCGTATTGTCCAAATAAAGGTGGATGTGTGGAAAAGCCTATGTTAGAAAAGCCAGTTTTCCTCACTTTAGCTAATGTCATGCATCACAGAATCAGGGAATTGTCAGAGCTGGAAGGGAGCTCTTGAGACCATCCCATCCAACTCCCCTGCTAAAGCAGGATTGCCCAGAGCACAGCACTCAGGGCTGCATCCAGGAGGGGCTTGAAGGTCTCCAGGGAAGGGGACTGCACACCCTCCCTGGGCAGCCTATGCCAGGGCTCTGACACCCTCACCACAAAGAAGTTACTCCTCAGATTCCAATGGAACTTCCCATGTTCCAGCCTGTGCCCATTGCCCCTTGTCCTGTCACTGGGAACCACTGAAAAGAGTTTGACTCCATCCTCCTTCAACCCACCCTGCAGGTACTCAGAAGCATTGATAAGGTCTCCCCTCAGCCTTCCCTTCTCCAGGCTCAAGAGTCCCAGCTCTCTCAGCCTTTCCTCCTCAGGGAGATGCTCCAGTCCCTCCAGCATCTGTCTTGCCCTACACTGGACTCTCTCCAGGAGTTCCCTGTCTCTCTGGAACTGGAGAGCCCAGCACTGGAGGCAGGATTCCAGCTGTGGCCTCAGTGAACTCGCTGAGGATACACTCAGTCCCCTCGTTCAGGTCATTGGTGAATATGTTGAAATAGCTGGATTGAGTATTGACCCTTGTGGGACACCACTGGTGAAAGGCCTCCAACTTGACCCTGCTCCATTAATTACAACCCTCTGATCAGAAAAGAGATTTTGAAAAACCAAACAAGCTGTGAACTCAGAGCAAGTTGTAAGTGAGAGACACCTCTGCAGTGAGCGGGCAGCAGCTGTACTCCTTACTGTTGTCTTTCTGCCTTTGAAATTTGTTCTCTGTTCTTCAGAGCACAGGCAGAGAGTTCATGAAATCTTCGCCAAGTTACAAAAGCTTGCCAGTTAAAGCCCACATGGAAATATTATGAAGAGAGGAGCAGTTATCATAATGACAGATGTGCTGTACGTAGCAGATAGCAATATAGTTCTTCAAGGGTAATTACAAAAGTTGTTGGAAAATAATCAGGCCTTTATTCAGCCAACCAGGAGGCAGAAGGCAGTTGTACCAATAGCAATGTTCATTGGGAAGTGCAGCCAAAACTGAAAGCTGAGGCTGGACTGGGTGTCCTGGAAAAAGCCCTTTAAGATGCCTCGTTGCCTCCCGATGGAACTGCTTGAAGGTGAGCACACAAGTATTTGGAAAAAGACAGAGAGTAATTACAGTGGCTGGCTGTTGACGTGGGTGTAATCAAGTGGCATCACAGGGGTTTGTTTCTGGGCCGTACCAAGAGGGATGAAGCACAGAACACGCTCACTGCATTTTCTGGGGAGCTCAGAGGGGACGTAACTGCAGGCGCACTGGAGACTGGGACCAGAATTTGACTAAAACTAAAGCAATCACAGGACGAGCAATACAAGATACAGCTGGCCACAGCCAGCCAGTTTCTCCTGTGTGACAGGGAGTTGTGTGCTCAACCATGGGAAAAAATATCTGGATATTAGAGTAGATCTTAAAAGAAATCAATCCAGGGTGGTTTCCTGTTCCAAGTAAGGTAGGCATCACCCCGGGTCATGCACACAGGAGTGCTGCCTGTCAGCAGAAGGGCTGAGTTTCACATCACTCTGAAACTGGTCCCGAGTGGAGTTTTCTGCACAGCTTTGGGCGTGTTGGTTGGCAAAGGCAGAAAACAGCCGGTGTAACAGCAGCCAAGGAAATTTATCTGGAGAAGTGAGGGCTGTAAAGACTAGAGAAGAGAGTGCTCAGAGTTAGCAGGATAACTAGTCACATATGTAGCAGGGCTGTTGCAGAGAATGCACAGGACAAGAAGGAATGGATTTAAACTGCAGCAAGATTTATATTGGCTATTAGGAAAACAAATAGTGACAGTTAACCAGTGTAACACACTGCCAGGCAAGACTGAGGGTCCTTCATCAGCGGGAGCTGTAAAGAAGAGGTTCTCTCACTAACATAATGTTTACGTGCAACCCTGCAGTCTTGGGAGGTGACAGATTTTAATTTTCCTTGATTTTATCCTTCTTATGCAGGCACACTTACCCTGCATCCTGTGCATTTTATCCTACTTACGTGGACACAAATATCCTGTGCCCTATGCATACTCACGTTTGGAAAGATAATTAACTTGATCACTTCTGAATTCTCTTCTGCTTTTTCCACTCTTCCTCTACAACTGCTCACTTTCCATACCTCTTGAAGCCTGTGGTATTTTTGGCCTCATCTTCTTCATTCCCTGCTTCCCTTTTCCATCCTTGCAAACTGGCAGTTTTTCCTCTGGGAAATAGCAGCTACCAGGACAACACACAAAAATCAGAGACCAATAATTTGTGACCTGGAAGAAGAGAGGGTGGGAAGACAGGATGCATTTGTCCTTGGCATCCTTTAATGTTCACTAAAGAGTTTTAACAATCGTTTCCAGCTGTGAATTCCTCTCCTGCCCTTTAGCACTCAGAACAACCCACCTGCCCATCGCTCCTCCACAGGTCTGATCAGAGGCTGCTGCCCCCCCTTCCCCTGCAGCTCTCCTGTCAAACGAAGCCCTTTTGGTTGCTCCCCTTGTCTGCTCCTCTGCTGTGACTCTGATCATCCCAGGCTCCGATTACAGTCAGCAGAAACACAGAGGCATTTCCAGAGGACAAGTCAGTCCAGCTGTGGCTCAGCTCTGCCCTCTGGAAATCCCTCTCTCCACTGACTGCAGAGCGAGCCTCGGGCTTAGGCTGCGAACTTGCCTCTGGGAAGGACCATGCCCTGAAGGAAAATACACTGACTTGTCCTGAGAAATCTTGTCCTCTTTTTTTTTTTTTTTTAAAAGACTGCAAGCTTTCCCCTGAGGTGGACCTGAGGGGAACAACACACCATCCTCATGCTGCCAGTTAGCTGGCACATACAGTAGGTACTACAGGAAGAAAGGGGACATTTAGATCTTTGGAGATCGTCTACTATGATGTACAGAGCTTCTGCTATTCACTTACATACTGAAGGGAGTGTCATCTCTTAGTGAAGTGAAGGTCTCCTCAGCAGAAGTTTGTCCTTAGAAGTGAAAAGGCCCTGATGTGGGAGCTGGAGAACTGGCGACAGACGCCGTTTCCTGGAGGACGGCAGAAACTAGATGGGTCTACCAGACTGTGGAGCGTGGGGCCCTGAGAAAAGCCCACAGCCATGCAGAATGTGGAGCACCTTCTGAGCAGAGAGCAAGCACTTAATGAAATGGGAGCACTTGATAGCCCAATAAACAGATAAATAAAAGACAGACAGCTATAGATCACATGGGTTGCCGGGGACGCGATTAATCATGAGAACAGAGCTCGTCTGGAGAAGGATGTTACCAGAATCTTTTTGTTTATTTCCTTGTAATTTATAGTGTCTGCATTATAAAACAGGATTCTCAACACATACTAACAGGGTTTTTTTAAATGTTTTTTTGAGCAGAGTTGCAACAACAACAACAAAAAGTTATGCAGGTGTCAATGATTTTTTCTGTGTAAGAAGACGATCCTTTAATCATTCACGTTCCGTCTTCTTGATGGCTGAGTTGAGTAGTTTACCTTTTCAGATGAAAAAAAATATACATAAATTTAGAATCCCTCGTTGTGATGCCACATTTCTGAATGACACTTTTCATACCTAGACGACAAATAATTCTCGGGTCTTTCCTTTCCCTCTGTTAGAAGAACTGAAACCACGTTGCACAGGGGATTTCCATTTCTCCCCAAGCAGCGCCCGTCCGAGCCACCTTGGTGTGAAAGCTCTCTGAAGATGTCCCATCTGGATTTGCCACGTGCAGTGAGGGCAGCAGTAAGCGTGGCAGTGGGCTTTTAAGATCTCATCACCTCTGCTCTTCCTCAGAGCAGCTGCAGGCAGTGGGCAACGAGTGGCAGCAGCCAGACCAACCTGTTTGTGTTGAAGCTGGTCGTGGTGTCTGCATAAACCTATGAATATGAAGTGGTGGTTAAAGCTGAGGCAGGAATTATTCAGTTTAACAGGGGCTTTGAAGTTTTATTTTTAAAATTCTCTTTAAAAATCACCTATAAAAAATAAGATGTAATTTTTGAGTCATAAAATTTTCATGTCATCAATGAAAATTAGGTTGGCACAAAAAGAATTACAAATTAAACCATCAATAATTTTGACAGCTGGAAAAAATGTAACCAGCTCTTTCTTGAAAAGAGATCTAAACCCACTCCGGTCTCCCCGCCTTCTTTCAGCTTTTGTTCCTTGTCTGGTCATCAGTTTTCTTTTGAAGATGTTTACCTCAATTTGTCATTTTTTTCATGACAAATAACATAAATAAATAAATCAAAGAGCCAAGCCCAGGTTCCCACCTCTGGCAATGATTACATTTTATGTCCAGAAAAGAAAGCTCTCTTGCCACTGAGCATGACAAATGACACCCTGTCTTTATATCAAATATCCCTGGTGTGCCAGCAGAGGAGGCTCTGCCCTGCTTTCCTGCAAGGTTACACACTTGCCAGACACGAGTGGCTCCGAAAACTGACAGCCTGGCAGCAGAGTTCATTTCTTACTCTGTGTATTGTCCTGTTCATTTACAGCAGCTGTGCCCCGCCTCTGAACACCCACAGAAATGGGCTTTCATCAGAACGCATCCCAAATTTTGAAACGTGGAAATGAAAAAAAAACAAACAAAAACCAACCAAAAAACCAACCAACCAAAAAAAAATCCAGAAGAAAAGTCTCTGGGTACTGACACTGCTGTTCCCAAAAGGTTACTGAGGTATTGAGAACGATTCTGTACCTCACGCTCTGATTGGCAAAGTGTTGACAACCCTCATCATGACATCTGAGCGCCTCTCTTCATCTGTGGGGCTGGAGTCCTCAGAGGGTTTTGCAGGGGCTCCACATCACGGGGCATCTTGATACGCGCTGCTTTGGAAACTGCATCTCTTGAGGAGCTGGCTACCTGAGGATTTTATGCTCCCAACATCAATAATACGCACAAGGAGATACGTGCTGCAGTACAAACACCAAAGTAAAAGCAAACTGCTGATTTCATTTGAATGGAGCTGGTTTTGTGCAACAGGAAAACCTACTGGCAGACTCAAGAACTAGAAATGCAGTGTTTACGCACCGTTTTCAACACCCAGGTTCACAGGTAATTTTCTTCTCATTTCACATGCATCCATTCATGTCCTTTGCAGCCATTCTCATGTCAGGAATTGCCCACATCTTTACTCTTTGTAGCTGTCTTGTTCTTCCAGTGAACTGAAAAGAAGACAGAAGCGATTAGAAATACTCATCTCTTACATCCTCTTCAGCTGTAGCATTCTCCAGGTGTGGAAATAGGGAAGTCATGAATTGTGTATTGACATAAATTATTGAAATCACAAATTATTACAGTTGCACCTTCTTCTGCTGCAATATTAATAAACGGGAGTTGTGTGCTATAGCAAATGCAGTAAGAGCACGTGTTTTTCTGACAAGTTCTCTGCTACCTCTGAATTTTAGGCAAAGCCAATAAACTGTTCTTCCCTTTCATTACCACGTTTTTGTTTGTACCCTCCCCAAATTCTGATTAAAGTGCATCATACTGTGGCACAGCAGCTTTGAAGGACAATCATGGTTTAAAAACACCTACTTCAGGTCTCTCCTGCTCACAGCACTCCCTAGGTTGTTTCACAGTCTTTCAGATACTCTCAGTGGCCACTGCTCAGTTCCTGCTGTTCGTGTTAAAAAGCACACAGAGTCACCTCACCTCCCTCTCGTGACGCTCAGGTGGGAGGGAAATGCCCAAATGGAATTTGCTGATGTTTGTTCCTCCAAAGCTGGATCTCCAGGGGACAGCAATAGCGGGCCAGCAGGAGAAAGCTGCTGTTGCAGTTGTGCCACAGAGAGGGTTGGCAGGTCTTTAATTACTCCCCCAATCCAGAAGAGTTCTTGGAGAGCTGGTGAAGTTAGTGCCTTCACACATTACGCTGTCTGGAGCACAGGGTACTATTTATTTTGAGCTAGGCAAGGAGCTGACGGGAGGTTCAAACCCACCTGTGTCATGGGGCTGTCGTGCCGTACGTGTGTGAGGAGAGGGAGCACATTTGATCTTCATGGTGTTTGTTTCATGGTCTGTGTCAGCCAGGGGCACTGCACAGCTCAAGACAAGTGTGCAGCTGGCCAGCGGACAGTACAGTCAGCACGGATACCTTCAGTTCTTCTCTCTGAAGTCCTTCCAAGCTCACAAGAATAACAAAAATAGCTCAAAGTAAGGAAAAAGAAAAATAAGTGAAATTTGGAAAAAAAAAAAAAACACATAAAAGGGACAAAAATGTCTATTAAAAAAATGACAAAAGTAGAAAATAGATTCTCTGCTGCCATGTGCAGATTGTCTGTGGGCATCCCTTGGAGGTAACTGACACATGCATGAATTGGGACTTTAGTTCAGAGTTCACAGAACACCTCATCTCCGACGGGAGCTCTGCAGCCCTTATCTGAGCAGGAACACCCTTCTGTTTGCAGCAGTACCAGCCACAAAATAACAAGCTTGATCCTTTATTAAAAACAGTTGTCAGCTTCCTTTCCTCACTCTGAGAGATACGTGTGTGTCACTCAAACGTCTTCCAGCTCTGGGTAGTTTCTTATTTCTGTTCAATGGAAATGCAGAATATTGCTGAAGCAGAGGGGGAACACCTCTCCCTGGGGTGCACTGCAGCAGCTCACCACTGGAACCTGAGGTGGGAAGTACCAGACTCTGATGTTCTTTATGGGGAGGAAAAGGAGTTTGCTGAACTACATGGGTTTTGGAGGGTAAAAAAGAAAGAAAGAAAAAAAAAAAAGATAAAAAAAAGTCACCGAAAGGCACTCTCTGAGCACTTATCTCACCCTGCTCAAAATTGCTCAGCATGACACTCTTAAGCACTGGCTCTTATACTAGAAAATAAAGATGCAGCACAATGGTAATGCTTCCAGGTGGAAAAAAGTTTTCAAGCATAATGTTTTTTGGTGTTTTTTTTTCTTCCTGAGAAATGCAGACCTTGAACTGCATCTACCAGCGAATCCGTAGTGAGTTTGCTCAATTGTTTTCACTGAAAAAATCGGGGTGGGGGGGGGAATCTCAGCTTTGCAGCACTGACAGCACAAAAGCCTCTGCAAATTTTTCTACTAAAGTGAACCTCTGACAGTTTGTGTGTGTGTGTGTGTGTGTGTGAGGCTTTTTTTCTTGTAGCTGGAAACCTGTAAGAGTTTGGCTTCATAACCAGCCTGAAACAGTTCCCACTGATGTATTTCACAGGTCGAGCAAACCACCAGCAAGAGACATTAATCAAGGTTCCATTCAAAACTGAGGCACATCTGTAACAGGACTTTCAAAAAAATCTGGTTTGTATGACAGGCAAATCCAGGCAAAACACCATAAGCACCCACCTGCAGGAGGGACAACCAGAGGGAAAAGCACTCCTGCCTTGATTTTATTACAACTGTGATCTGTTAGGTTCTAGACTCAATATAAAAAGACAACTTCTCTGCAAAATCAAANAGAAAGAAAAAAAAAAAAAAAAGATCAAAAATAGTCACCGAAAGGCACTCTCTGAGCACTTATCTCACCCTGCTCAAAATTGCTCAGCATGACACTCTTAAGCACTGGCTCTTATACTAGAAAATAAAGATGCAGCACAATGGTAATGCTTCCAGGTGGAAAAAAGTTTTCAAGCATAATGTTTTTTGGTGTTTTTTTTTCTTCCTGAGAAATGCAGACCTTGAACTGCATCTACCAGCGAATCCGTAGTGAGTTTGCTCAATTGTTTTCACTGAAAAAATCGGGGTGGGGGGGGGAATCTCAGCTTTGCAGCACTGACAGCACAAAAGCCTCTGCAAATTTTTCTACTAAAGTGAACCTCTGACAGTTTGTGTGTGTGTGTGTGTGTGTGTGAGGCTTTTTTTCTTGTAGCTGGAAACCTGTAAGAGTTTGGCTTCATAACCAGCCTGAAACAGTTCCCACTGATGTATTTCACAGGTCGAGCAAACCACCAGCAAGAGACATTAATCAAGGTTCCATTCAAAACTGAGGCACATCTGTAACAGGACTTTCAAAAAAATCTGGTTTGTATGACAGGCAAATCCAGGCAAAACACCATAAGCACCCACCTGCAGGAGGGACAACCAGAGGGAAAAGCACTCCTGCCTTGATTTTATTACAACTGTGATCTGTTAGGTTCTAGACTCAATATAAAAAGACAACTTCTCTGCAAAATCAAAACTGTGGTTTAATAACAGCATCTCATGAAAAGACAAAAAAGAAACGAGGAATAATTTTGAAATTATTTTTTTACTTTTTACCTTGCCGTTTGTAGAAAGGGATATCAACTGTTACAGCAAAGACACAAGCCCTGTGAGCTAAAGGACAAATTATCTCAGGAGTTGAACACTGTGCTTTGGAGTGAGGGCTTTCAACCATTCTAGTAAACCAACAAGGCTGGTTGAGCTTTTTGCTCTCACCTCTAGAAATATCTAACTTGAACTGCCCAATGGCAAAGTTCATTAATTGTCTGTGCAGCGCTTCAGCATCCCCAGCTGAAGGGCACTGGACAGCCTGAGACCCTGCTGCACCCCGCAGCCACAATCCCACTCGAGTTGCTGCTCTGCAGGAACGTGCTTCATTGTCAGATCAGTACAAGGAGCCCAGCACTGGGCACAGGATTCCCAGAGGAAACAGCACCCAAGAAATGCTCCTTCACTTTGGAGTTCCTCCGGGTACAAGTTATTACACAACTTGCTGAAATCCGTTTCTAAGAGGAGATGGTAACTGCAGATTCCAAACGGGAAAAGCTGGGCACAGTCTGCCCACTGATCTGTTTTCTGTGTGAAGTTTTTTAAAGTTAGTTCTGCACCACATCTGTTACAACTTCAGCTGATGTTCAATAAACCCCTCTAATTTATCCTTCCTTCCACAAAATGGAATTTAGGACTAAATTCATTCTACTTTTCTGCAGGGTTGTAGCAGAGATAAATTTGGCCAATATGTATTCATTGCTCTGCTAAACACATTACAGTTGCTTTCTTGTGATATTGCATAGAAAAGCCCAAAAT
This sequence comes from Thinocorus orbignyianus, assembly GCA_013400375.1. NCBI lineage: Eukaryota > Metazoa > Chordata > Aves > Ciconiiformes > Thinocoridae > Thinocorus > Thinocorus orbignyianus. The sequence continues at coordinate 575,541 of VXBW01001560.1, forward strand.
AACTTGTTTTTCCAGAGTCTTCATTTACTTTTATAACAAATAGAGTTGGTGAAGGTAAATTAATGGTTATTACAGCATCTGCTCTGCATTTCACTTATTTTTATAGTGAAAGGCTGACTAGGCTTCTTATTTTGATACTGCAATAGCAACACACCTGCCAGAGCCTGCTATATTGCTACTCCAGGGAAAGATGGTTAATTGCCTTTTCTGACTATTAGAAATAGAGGGATTTGGATTTAGTGCTGTCTTCTGTGAGATTCTTTAAACATCTTATCAAAGCTTTTCAAAACCAGCAAGAACTCAGCCCTCCTTACTGCCCGCCAAGAAAAGCTCTGCCCAAGTGAACTTGTTGGGGAGTCACTCCAGTCTCAGTAATGGGTTTTATATCTAGAATAACCAGCATTACAGCCACTACAGTAATAACAGTAACAGTAATAAAGACGTCCTTACACACACTAAAACGACACTTTGGAGGAGGACTAAATGCAGAGTGAGCTGTAAGGCTTAAATTTCACTCACAAACTGGACTGCAGCTTCCCAGAGATAAAACTGCAAGCTGTAATTACTGGCACAATCAGAGGAAGGGTCAATTTCTCTTTGTTTCAGCAAGGAACAACAAGAAGAACAAGATAACTTAGGGACAGAAAGTTAAACTTACGTTTGGCTGAGGAGCACAAACCTTTTGCTGGCACTTGATAGAGAAGCAGGTCCTGAGCACGCAGTCACCTTGCTGAGGGGCGAGGGGCCAGTCGGTTGGGAAGGGAGAGCACTTAGTGAGAGCTGGCATGTGGTATGAAAACACAGACAGGAATTCTGCCCTCCTGTGATGGAAGGGACAGAAAAGGGGGAAAAAAAAAAAGTAAGAGAGGCAACAGGAAGATAACAAAG
>VXBW01001560.1:576460-604525 GCA_013400375.1 Thinocorus orbignyianus
TTTCTCCTTGGGAATAGACAATTTCATTCTGTGGATGACAGGGAAGGATCTGGTTAATGTGCCTTTTAGTCACCACTCAACAGAATAAGAAACAGGTGCTGATGACATGAGAGTCCTGGAGGGACTGTGGCAAATGAGAAGCAGCAGTGATCAGGTGCCCACACTCAGAACAGCTGCTTGATGAGGAACATAAAAAAAAACAAAAAACCACCACAAAAAAACAACAACGAAAAAACCCCAAATAAACAAACAAAAACGGAGAGAAAGGAAGGAAGAAGGAAAGCAAAAAAGCAAACCAACCAACCAACCAAAAAATCCCCTCAAACCCAAAGCAGGGTAGGGGAAAGAATAATAAAAGAAAAAGAACAAAATAAAGTCAGGATCTGGAAGCCAGGAGGCAGAGGCAAAGCCAGCTTTTATTGGCCCAGGTTGCAGCTCTCAGTGGGGCTGTTAACAAACCCCGCAGTGTGGACCCCAAAAGCTTTGCCCCATTCTCCCGGGTTCCTGGGACCCCCTGCTCCTGCAGAGGGGGAGCACGGCTGCACAGGCTGCGGTGGCAGGTCCCTGTCCCAGCCCCCTGCCACCCGCTGTGACTGGGAACCTCACTGAACTGCATCCACCCAGAGGAGAGGGAGGATGTTTATGTCCTGTGCGTGTAGGAGGTGGGTTTTGCAATCCCAATGCAGTTGCATGTAACTGACCCCTGCACAGTTCCAGGCAAGTGTTTCACCTACTAAAGGAATCGTGTCGCATAACCTGCCTTGGAGTAACAGACCCACCGAGTGTCTTGGGTGCTTTGGACTAAATTGAAGGGAATAAAAACCCAAACCCTAAACACCTAACAATCTTTTTCAGCATCCGAGGTGTAAAATTTGCATTCTAGTGTATTCTCTAATGGCCGTGTGCTGTAGTGCTTACCTGTATAATGTGTTGCTTGTGTTTATTTCTCTTATTGTTAATGCTAGCATGAGACATCATTCATTTTCTCAAAGTATATGGAATTACATGGCTATGAAAAGAAAGTAAATAAAAGAGATGTAGGTTTGAATATGAAAGTTTGGTTTTGCACTAAAGCTAATATGAAACTAACCTAACTCTACTGTCTTCCATCCATATTCAGGCACGTTTCCCTCTTTAAATAAACACAGCCCAGAAGCAAACCTCTATCTTAAACTGAAAGCACTTCAGGTTGGGACTGTGCTATTTGTACAGTGCCAGAATAACAGGACTGCTGCTTTCAGACACTGCTGCAGGAGGGATGAATCCTATGAGTAAAAATAGCTAACAGAAAGGAGAATAAACTGCATGTGCATGAAAGGAAAAAAAAGCAAAAGTAATGAGCATAGGAGTCAGGCAACTAACAAGAAGGCTGAAGCTCTTCAGGGACAAGAATGGAAAATGGCATCTTACCATTTGTCTCTAATACCTCTGTGTAATATAAGGCCAGTGCAAGATCTCCTGAGACCTGAGGGTCTTACAGTAATGCAAACAAGAACAGCTTTTAGTTAGAGGCTCCAACCATTAATGACGATTCTCTTTCTGGGTAAATAAACCTCTAACAATGAGTGAGACATTCAGATAGCTGCACTGCAAAATTACAAAACAAATGGTTGTATCATCTGAAGAAAAGGGTTTTTTTCAGATGCATGTGGTGGAACTGGATTGTAAAATAGAGAGTAGAGAACTGAGAAAGGAAAAAAAAAAATCCATGTTGATTCTTCTTGAGAGGCAGCACACTGCATTATAAAATCTCTGAGCCGTGACCAAAGTAAGACACAACAACTACCCAGCAGCAAGGCATTTCAGAGAACAGTTACTTGCCACAGGAATAGTATTTTTCAAAGGCTTCCTCCTCACCAGTCCAGAGCAGACAACTCATTTTATCAGTTCAGTGATGCTAAATGTTCAGCTCTCTCACTGAGCACCAGTAAGGCATTCTGCCACACGCTGCCACCAGCCTGCTCCTGAGGCCACTGTCCCAGGGAAAAATAGCAATTTCAGATGGACAGAATTCAAGGAAAGAGAGGCTAATCTGGCATTTGCTTGTGTGATCATGAGGGTGAATAGAAACATACATTCCAATGCTGTGTTTTAAAGAAAGCTGAGCTACTGAGGAATAGTTGAGGAAAAGAGCATGTGGAAGAGAATATGCTGTATTACGGAAGAGACTGAGATATAGCAGTCAGGAATGAGTCCAGTCTTCTAGCTCTCCAGGGGACTACTGGTTTCTACGTTGCTTTGTTTCCATTCATGCATCTGGTAAATGGGTGTAATTATTCTCACTTACTTCACAGTAATGCTCTGTGGCTTAATTACCTGCTTAAAAAGTGACCGCAGATTGATGGGTACATTGTGCTAGAAAAGCACGTCCTATAACTGAAAACTTACTCTATGGCTCTCCTGAGCTCTGCTCTAACCAGGCCTTTCATTTCACCTACAAACAAGTTGTATTGTTACGAGCAGTACCTGGAAGATGGAAAACATCTGGGTGTTTCAAGAAAATTCCTGCTCGTAAATGAAGGTTTGAAGCTGCACAGGAGCTGTGGCTGTGCTGCCCTCGTTCAGCTGCAGGCTGGATCTGCCTGGGCTGCTCCATCTGTGAAGCACTGTGGTACATCACCAGGAGGTGACACAGTGGCCCTTCACAGGACATCCACTTTGTAAGGGGAGCCTGTTTCAAAAAAAGGGCAGACTTTGGGAAGCATCCATTTGAATTTTTGGAAAAAGACATTTGAGGGCAGTAGAGTTTTGACAAAGAAAGCAGTTCAGATTGTCATTGCATTAGACACAGCAGTGAGTAATCCATCGTACAAGGAGTGACTCCATCAAACAACAGAAATCTCCAGTCTGGCAGACTTGCATGTTGGAGTGATGTCTCTGAATTAGCAACCTCTGCAAGCTCCAGCAGGAGCTGTCCTTCTGGAGACGTAATCCTTAGCTCAGGGAGTAAGAGGTCACTTTGGAATTGTGGAGGAAAAGTCTCAACAGACCAACTGGGGAAGCAATTAAGGCCTTTTTCCTTCTCTGTTACTCCAGGAACACAATAAAAATTGAAATTGTGCCAAAGACAAGTTCTGCTTGGGGTTCAATCCTGACTGGAGTGCAGCAGCTGAGCTGTGGTAACGCTGGCAGCGCTTCCTCAGGTCTCCTTTTGCTTGTGGTTTGAAGGGAGTGATTTTCAAAGGTGGGATGGGCTGTCGGTTTTCACCTCTGGTTTCTCATTACTAAGTGTATGCACACAGACTTACTCCAGCTAATGGGTGAGAACTTTCTTGGCTGTTATAGATCAATTGAGTTACAGTGTCTCTGAGCCCAGAGTTTTACAGTGGTGTGACGTACAGTAAATGCACATGAATGGATTTGCCATATTTTCAGCTTTATCAAGGTTCTGTTTTCCCACTGCCTCAGCTGGGATGTGCAGCTGAGGAGCTTACTTTTTCCTAAATTCCACTAGCTGACAATTTCAATGCTGAAGTATATGCCAAAAAAACGTTCATACTTCTCAAGGACTCAGGGATCCTACCGATTGTAAACAAAGAGAGGGAAAACAGAATTCAAATAAAAGCCAGTCCGCTTGGTTAGTGCTTGGTTAGTGCTTTAATGTCTAACTGTGGGCAACCAGACTGGGCCCTTTGGCCTCAGTATCCCAAGGCAAACTAAGAAGAGCAGTTAAAACTGCAAGGGAGGTAGCTGAACTGCAGTAAGAGCTAGAATGAACAAACCATATGCTCAAGATGCTTCACTGGGGAAAGAGAGAGGCTCTTTTCAGCGAGTGCAGGCTGGGGCCGTGATCCAACACAGCACACATGAAGTGTTTCACCACACCAAATCTTCATCAAGGGATACCCATACAGCCCGAGCCCGTTAACTGCAGACAAGCATGAAATGTGAAGCTGCTGCTGCAAAAAGAGGTGATTGCTGTTTTGAAATGCTCAAACAGCAGCATTGCCCAGCCAGGAGCCAAGGGAGTAGTAACGGCGCGGGTTTATATCGACTCTGCGAGGCCAGGGCTGCAGCTGTACACACCACTCAGGTGCTGCCCTTACCTGCCTTTCTGTTATGCCAAGATTTATTTTGTAAGTCAAGCTGGTGCCGGTGGAAAAGCACTGGCTTCAACCTGAAATATCAAATAAATCAGTAAGCCTCCAGTGAGGGCAACTAAAGCGATAAAAGGCTGCAGAGTGCCGGGAAGCTGTGTGTGCGTGGCGCAGACACCCAGGCAATCTGAGAACACCCGTGTGTCTGGGAAAGATTAACTGTGAGGCCAGGTTATTCTCAGTTGTGAACACGGACACAAGAAAAGAAAAATCCTAACTGCTTTCTGAACATCAGAAACAGAAAATGACTGTTTTCTATGGATTCCTGGATAAGCTTCTATGTGGATGGCTTTGGTCAATACCAAACAACACAACTGCCTCCTCTCTCCTCCCCAGTCTCCTCTCACTGCAAAGACTGCAGAGACTCTAGATTTCTAAGGAATCTATCATCCAGACAAGGAGAGCTGAAATTGACAAACAGTTTCAAAAATATTATGGCAGAAGTGGAAGATGACAGAAAAACAGCCTGTCAAACACCAGATCACCAATGTAAGTATTTGACTAAACATCACAAAGCTTTTTATTTTCTTTTTCCAGAAGTAACCAAGTCCGATATTAACCACCTAGAATATGTAAGGACTGGAAATGGATAACAGATTCTGCCATCTCTTTATGTCATCCTAAGGATCACCTACGGAAAAAGTTAAATGGTCCTGTCAACTCTCTTTGCTTCTAACTCCAGATCTCTTTGACAAATGCCAAGACAGTTTTTGAAGAGGGCAAATGTTAAGGGCTGCCAGGTTGAAGTTGCAAGACCCGAACTCAGATGCTAGCAGCATCTAACGTTGAAAGGAAAGTTCAAAACACAAAGGAATACTGCTTGAATTTTGAAAAAGATACTGGTGGCTTAAAGCACAGAGTCTTAATGTGATCGTGCATCAAAAGCCACCAAGCAGCACTTAAGACAGTCAAAGCACAATGTGTTTTTTTTTCTCTTTGGCAAAGCAGTTTTGTACCACCACACTTTTTATTGAAATACATGCCAGAAATCCATCCATTGTCATTGACATTTTCCATGTGAAACAGTAATAAAGGGATGGTTTCAGCTTCAGTAGGGAAAACTTTTATTTTGGCATTTATTATAAAACTAACTGAAAGATATTTAACACTGTTAAAGAAGGTCCTGTGTAAGAGGTCCACCCCTTGTTGCAACCAAGGAAGTTTTGTATGCCCTGACTCAAGCACCCCCTTGACATGCAGTGACTGGACAGCCAGCCTGAGAGTCAGACCAGTTTGTGTGCAGAGAAGCTGTTGCCTTCAGCAGGTTACTCCTAGTATCCATATGCTTGCTCCTTGGTATTACATGCAGTTTCTGATGGGATCCAACCGACACCAGTTTCCCAAGGTGCTATCCCTACCTTGGTCTTGGACAATATACTTACAGCAGGTGTCATGGAAGCATACAAAAATAATTAGCATAAACTCAAGGTATTTGATTTAGTGTCCAAGGAAAGACGACTGAATACCTGCAAAGCTGACACTGAGAGATTTGGAACTTTTTGATCAAATGAAGATCCAAGCCCCCCTTCCCCCCACCCTGCTGTATTTATGGAATTACTACACAAAAGGATTTACTGCTTTGGAGGTGGAGATCAATAACAGTTTGTGAAAAGCCCAAGTTAGAAACATCTTGAACTAAGACAGGCGTTCAATATAGAGTTCATCATTATAGACTTTAAATTGTCCAGTATAAAAAGAGGGGCTGACGTTTGACCTTCACTAATTCCTGTGTGAGGAGAGAAAAGAAAGGCATATTTACAGCAAAAAAAAGGATGAAAAAAGGCCCTGGAATTGAAGTGGGACGTTAGGCACACCGGTTAAAGGCAATTGATGAGCATTTCCAAACAGGCCTTGGCACGGCAACACACGGCCTGATGCTCCTTTATAAATAATTTGTTAACGTTCAGCTGCATTAGCCTTTCCACAGCCTCCACAGTCCTTCATCAGGTGGTAAATACATGTTGCATGTGTCAGGTTCTAGCTAAAGTATTAATGTAGGCAAATGTGTAGATTTTGAATGAAATTATCTATTTAGGATTTCATCTGGCAAATCAAAAGGGCTATTGACCTTTGCTCTTATGGAATGAGATCTGAGCCTGACTCGTCCTCCCTCATGAGAGCTTTATGTATTCACTTCAGCGAGAGCAGGATTTTACCTAGTCTTTCGTTAAAGTTATGCAAGCTGAACTGAGCATCACCCACTGGTACCTCAGCCTTAAGAGCTGGGTTTTCATTAGTGCAGAGTCTCCGTGTCCAAAGCAAATTAGGAAACTAAAATACAAAGAAAATCTCTGGGATGTGGCAATTCAGCCTTAGCTGAATCAGGGTGGATGGGCTAGGAGCCTGTCACAGGAGTGAGTTTCAAGGACAGTGTGATTTACATTCAATGCCCATCCAGTGGGCATCGTGCCCGTCATGTTTAGGGAGCTTCTGGGGGCGATTCCTCAGCATTTTCCTAATCCCATCTCTCTCCAACAAGGAGCAGGTCCATTACTGAGCACAAAGCAATATTAGAATCACAGAATCATTCAGGTTGGAAAAGACCCTTGGGATCATCAAGTCCAACCATCGACCCCGTATTCTGGAGTCACAGCTCACCAGTATTTCCTCTTTTGTTCTCTTTTTGTGGGAGGAAAAGAGCAACTCATAAAACCACAGTATGTGACTGACAGCCCCAATGAGGGCATGGGGTCCCATAGACATGTAAAAAAGGTGAAGTTCCCAGTTTTGAAGAGGTTACAGAGCTTCCTGGCCTTGCTGCAGATGCTGTAATGGCACTGTCTGGAATGTTTCCTTAATGTGAAAAACTACATCACTGCGGAAGAGAGGCAGCCCAGCTTGTGGTAACAGCAGCAGGGACTGTGGCACTGGGAGCTCAGTCTGGCATCTCTGGTCCAAGCCAAGCACAGGCATGGACAAACCAGTCAGTCTTTGAGTTAACAGAGGGAGAAGAGCAGGGAAAGCTGGAAGTTAGCTTTTAAGGATGCACTTAGACATGTGTGAAAGCTTCTTTTTTAATAGGGCTTTGATTTTCGCCCTCCATGAAATCAGGTTCACGTCAATTATCTTGTCTAATTTTGAACTATTAGCTTTTGGAAGGTAGGGCTGTAACCCCTAAAGAGAATAAACTAGAAGAGAGTTTTTAGAACACCTAAATGATTCAGGAATCTGAGGCTTTATGGGCTTCAATGAGATTTAAGAGATTCAAAAAGAATTTAGCACTTGGGAAAATTTTTATATACAATGCTTGATCCTCTGAATTTTCATTCTTATAAAAATTCAAAGTACCAAAACAAATACTAGGAAATGAGTTAAGGCAAAATCATAGCATATCAAAATAGCCACTTGTCTAAAGTTATAATTTACTGCGTTATTTCTCATTTGTTCATTTTCTTCACTACAGCACAGAAACAAATCTCTAACATTGTCTAAAACTCTCCTGCTGCAAAAACACTTCGTCTCAGAAAGTAAACTATTCCTTTCTTAGATACGTATTTGAGAGTTGTTCTCACACTCTTTTAGAGCAGTCATAAAGCAGCTACCTGAATAGAAAGTCGCCTTTCTCTGCTTACCTACAATAAACCTGCCTCTAAAATCACCATTAAATCATGGGAGACATTGGAAAACTGACACAAAATGAGAGAAAAGAAGATTAAAAACACAGTCATGGGGGTACAAACTTCTCTGACTAAAATATGAATTTTGGGTGATTTGTTGGCGAGACCCCTGTTGGTGGGATGCCTTTTCGCTGGTGAGAGTCGCAGCTTTTCCCAGAGGGGTATGAGAGCAGGCCTGGAGAGAAGGAAGGAAGCAGGGAAAGGAGAAGGCAGTGGAAGGTATGAGCAGACAGAGAAGATCAAGTAAAAACAGTGCTAGTGGTTTTTGTTGTTTTTGTTTTTTTTTCACAAAAGTGTTCTAAAATCACCAAAGTATATTGCTTCCTTTTACTAACACTTTTTTCCCCCTCATTCTTGAAAATAACACAGATGAGATATTTCCAAGTAGTCAAAAGTGCAAAGGTTAATGAAGCATCTCATTAATCTTTCATAATTGTAACATGCCCTTGTGACCTTTGAATCTGCAGTGTAACAGCAGTATTCGGGTTATAATTCAGAGAAGCCTAAAATAAGATCAAAATCCCGTAAATAAAACTCCAGCATGGCTCAGAACACTGGGGGTGGAGTGCCATGCAGTTAGCTGCTGGAATAGCTGACTTTTAGGAATACCTTGTCTAAGCTGTTAGGCTGCACGGCAACTGCTGTATCTCCTCACCTTCTGCTCTATTTGCCTCTTTGCTTGTGATGGGGACATTCCAAACCCACCTGGACACGTTCCTGAGCAACCTGCTCCAGAAGGACCCGTTTTGGCAGGGGGGTTGGACTAGATGATCTCTAGAGGCCCCTTCAACCCCATGGCATTCTGTGATTCTGTGAACTTCAGACTCAGTTCAGAACAAAATAGGAGTAACTGCAGGCCACTGAAAAGAGACAAAGGGAACAAGGTGACTTTCGGAGTGGGAAAGGCACTCAGTCAGCGAGCTAGAGGCAGAATTTGCCCCAGAGATTCTTTGGGCACATGGCTGGCAATGCCACTGGCTCCTGCCCCATCTTGTGATGGCCAAGAGAAAGACTCACAGGCCACCCAGGTGCTCTGGGAAAGGAGAAGTACAGCCAGTGGAGTCTGACTTGTTGATGGTCACCATTACACCATCTAAGTGATTCTGTCTGATTTTCCTCCTTGTTTTTCTACCTTTCATCTATCTCACTACTGGAACAAGACAGTTCATCCAGACCACTTCAGATGTCCGATAAGTGATACAGATCCTGCTATCCTCCTTGAAAGATTAATCCAATCTACAGCCTTATCATTCTGCCTGCAAGCTTACCTATGTTTTCACTCTGAAGGGTGTAAAATTGGCTCACTATCTCTGGCTGATGGAGCAATACAGGCAAATAATAGCAAATCACTCCTGTTTACTTGTATCACACGGTTGGGCTGGAGATTACGACATCCATTGTCAGGTGCCGTCCAAGCAGTGTGAGAAATGGCACCTCTCCCTGTGATTCACCAAAAAATGTGTGATCAAAGAAGGAGGATTTCATATAGAAAAGTTGAAGCATGGAGAACCTCAGGGGATGTTTGTAAACATGGTGCAGCACTGAGGAGAGAGACTCAAGCCTGGAGGATACCCTGCTTCTCACTTAGGGGTTAAGTAGCCTAAATAGAGAGCTGTGAGAATAGCAGCCCTTCTTCTTGGTCCCTAACTAGCTTGGGAACATGTCCACAGCATGGCAGTATCCCTCCAGGCATAGCTAAAGGCAGCTTCAAAAGGTCACGAAGGAATTTTGTATTATACCTCAGACTTGAACCTGAGGCCTCTCAGCTCTGGACAGACCACCTTGCACAGACCATCTTCCTTAGTTCCTCCCTTCCTCCCTCTCTCCCTCACCGAGCTTGCATTCAGAAGGCAGTGAAGAATAACAATTTATACCCAGCAGATCCCAGACCCTCCCTCAGAGACACCTCTGGTGCAAAGGCTCCCTGGCCAGGGCTCCTTTGGGCCATTCTGGCCAGGAGCCTGCTGCTCCTGCTGCATTAAGGTGGCCCTCATGCCCCACATCCAGGGGGAGGAAGCTTTCTAGACCCCCAGGGCAGCTGCCGATGGTTGTTGTCCTCTGTAGCACTGAGCACAGCCCCTGCTGAGGGCTCCTGGGGGCACTTTGGGCTGGGTTCTTGCCCGCTGCTCTGGCACCTCCCGGGCACCACTCGTGCCCTGGCTCTGGGGCTCTCCTGCCCATTGCGAGTTTTTATTAACTAGTCAAAAAACATCAGATCACGTCAGAGCTGCAGTAAAGCCACCTCATTTGGTGGTAGGACCAGACACACAACACAACAGCATACACAGCCCTTGGGGGTACCAGGCAGTAACCCATTTTATCAGGAAAAGCAGAAGATGACGTCACATTTGGAAACAAAGACCTTAATTTAGAGGTTACATAATTCTATGTGTTCTCAAAAGAAGAAAAAGCAGTGAATTTAACTCATACATTTTCACAGATTCATTACAAAACATTACAGTCATACATATCTAAGAGATAATAGCTGCTGGATTTTTTAAAAAGCTCTTATTACTCCAGGTCTATAAAAAAGTTCTTTCAATTCAATCACTTTGGGACTAATGGAGCTAATTCAACTTTATCCTAAAATCTTCTGGCTGGTTTAATTCAATATATTCATCATTCTGTTACATATAAAAGTCTCTTAAAGTCTTTGTAAATAAATGGGTTTAACAGATGTACAGCCTAAGTATTTAGGATAACTAAACATCAGCACAAGTCAGCCAAATCTTTCTCCATGCATACCATTATGTAGATATTTTAAAACTTGTGTAGGTCTGTAACTGGTTCTGAAAACTGAACGTGCTGGAACTGGCTTGCTTTTAACAGCAACTTTGTAATTTTTCTGCTTCAAAAGAATGTAGAAATGTGCTTTGTTTTGTATGTATAAATTAATACACTGTGGATCTGCAAGTCGAGCAAAGCATCTGTGCTGGATAAATTATTCCAGTATGAATCAAGAAACACGTCTTGTGTCCCTTTTATCAGGAAGCTCTCGAAGTGAGCTGTCATCCTATCATGTAATGAACCAACAAATTCCCTGACATTTAACATCATCCTGATCATAGTGTTAGCACAATGGAGGGTTGGGTGACACAACAAGGATTTATACAGCTCATCATCTAAATAGCTAGATTAGGTGCATCTGAGAACAACTTACCACCCCACTCCTATTTGTCAGTACAGGTTCATTTGCTGTTGCATGACAGCCTGCTCACACGTACAGCTCACTGCAAGCATAGTGCCCTCCTCTTCCTTTTTCTTTATGTTAAATTTTATTTATTTCTTTATGTTTCCACGTTTATTTGAGCTCCCTGTGATTTCAGCCAATTGTGAAAAAGCTTTTCTTGCTCGTGTTTACCTGGGTACTGGTGATCTTTCCTTTGAGACTCTCAGGGGTTGTTTGCTTATTTGTAGAGTAAAGGATCAGCTGCTTCCAATTTCCCTTTTATGCTGGCGGGGATCATATCTTAACTCATGGACTGACAGATGAAGTGTATCTAATATTTCCCCCAAGCAAGAATAGTGAAGTAACAGCAGAGATCTTGCAAGGGCCAGATCAGAAAATGACTTGACATGGACGTGACATGATATTGCTCTTGATAACGTAAGACCCGGGGTGAGGTAATTTCATCTATTTCAAGCAACTTCTTTGGGATGCCAAAAACATGGTCGTGAGAGATACTGGTCCTAATAACACTGTTTGCCTTGAGGTGACTGACACTGCTCCTTTGCACTTTCTGTTAAACACTCTTCATTCTGTCCAGCCAGTTTCTGCAAGGCAGAAGAGCATCACTTTATCTTAATATACTTTTAAAATAAGAACCGGGAACTACATGTTTCTTCTCAATGTAGAAAGTGTCAATATAAATTAGCTTTATGGTTCTATCTGGGTTTCTGTGGAGAGGGCTCGGTGCTTGCAGCTGTAATTTTAGCCTGGGAAATAGGATGCCTAGAAAATAGGATGCCTGTGTGCATGTGGCATTTGTCTACCTGTTCACCTTTTCTCCCTCAGTCCCCCAAGGGACTTTTGCCATCGGTTGATTTCTGGCCAATGTGACAGCCAGGCAGGTCCTCCCCCTCCAATACTGCATCCTCACCAGCTCTGGGAAAAATCAAAGGCTGGGTAGAGGAGAGAGCCTCAGATTAGAACCCAGCTGATGGGTACACTGCATCATGAGCACGATACGACCTCTGCCAGATGGCACACTTCAGCTGAATCACCTGCAATGGTACAGACTGGGAGCAATCCTGGCAGCCAGCGACCTACACAAGAGCCTACACCATGTCATAGCATAAAGGTGGTCAGCAGCACCCCTGTCTCTTCTGACGTGAAGATGGCCAAGGGAAATGAATTCCCCCCTTTGCTCAGAACTTGTTAGACCACATCTAGGTACTGTGTCCAGTTTTGGAGCCGGCCAGTACAAGAAAGACATCAGTGAACTGCAGCAGGTACAGGGAAGGACGCCCAGGATAGTCCTGGCTGGAGTGAGTACTTTCCCTGTGAGGAGAGGCTGTGAGGGTGGGTTCATCTTGAGGAGAAGTCAGCTCCAGGTGGGCCTCACAGCAGTCTCCCTCTGTCTGTGAGGGGCTTGGGAGCATGGGGGAATATCAAGGAGATCAGGCCAAGCTCTTCAAAGCAGTGCAGGGCAAGAGGACAAAGGCCAGGAGACAAGTTGAAAGAGAAGAGGTTCAGAGTGGATATAAGGGAATGACTTTTTCACCTGGGGATTGCCAGAGAGTGGAGCAGGCTGCCTGGAGAGGCTTGTCCTCACTTGTTTTCAAGACTTAGCAGGAAGAAGTTCTGAACAAACTAGTCTGATGACATACTTAACTGCTTTGAGCACAAGCTTGGACTAGACACCTCCTGAGGTCCCTTTCAACCTGGATTGTCAGTCATCAGTGGCTGAGAACACTGATGGTACCTCACACCAACTAGCACAGAGGACAGATTGTTAAAGAAGCTTATAATGGAAATCTAATATTATTCTGATGTTGGTGCAGGTATAAAAATGTAGGACACAATTCAAGAAGAAACCAGACTTCACTTATTTTGATGTCCTCCCAAAACTGCCTTTATCTTGTATTCTCAAGGGCAAAGTTGCCTTAATCTCTCAAAATTTTAAATATGGGGATGTGTTGACAGTAAAGCTGGTAACTTCAGAAGAAAATGAGCTAACCCTCCATTCCAACTTTCATGCAAAGAAGTGACAGAAAAACAGCAATAACCTGACATTCCATTTGATAAACTTTTCTCTTAAATATTTCAAAGGAGCTTGACTAGCAATGGTACACTGTCTGAAATGAGTTTCCTGACAATTCATCACGGTATCAGTTTCACATGGGAAAAACTAATTAAATGTGAGCTGTCTTTGATGCAGCAAATAAATGTATTATAATCGCTCACCCCACAGGCGGCCCAAGCACTTAATTATACACAGCGTATGCATGGCACAATGAGAATCCATCAGTTCTTCCATGGGTGAACAGGCCTGCCACCAAACTGAGACCAAAGGGGAACTCGTGATGGAAAAATCCCGGGAACATACTCCATTTTGCCCCAGCTACCCCATCGCTGGAGGGGTTCAAGGCCAGGCTGGATGGGGCTTGGAGCAACCTGGGCTGGTGGGAGGTGTCCCTGCTCAGAGCAAGGGGGTTGGAACTGGATGCTCTTCCAGGCCCCTTCCAACTCGAACCATTCTATGATTCCATCATTTTTAAGGATGCTGAGATGCTGATGATTCCACAAAATATGTAGGAGGAGCAAAGATAAGAATATGGTCACCAGAGGCAGTTGCTGTAGTCAGTGTAGATGGACTTGATGTCGCTTTCTCCCCTGAGTGGAAAAAGTAACATGGACAATATTGTAAGTCCCTAGCAGAAAACTTGCTTTTCCTTAGATGGGCTCATAGGAATGGGGGCCATAGTTTCCAGGCACTTACTGTGATTCAGTTTCACTTTGTGTTTCACTTGAAACATGCCACACAGCATGCAATTCCCTTTATCTGCTTCAGAAGGGCAAAGGGCTGAGTCAACTCCACTGGATTATTAGGATATTGCCTGATAAGCTTACTTACTGTGATTCAGTTTCAGACAAATCCTGAAATTACCTCTAGTGGTGAAGCATGTGCGTCTGCCATTGAGTGTAACTGCTCTGTGAGACCAGTTTGAAAAACTCAGCATCACTTCAGGTGCAAACAGAAATAGAGAAATAATTTTTTCTTCTTTTTTTTTTCTTTCCTTTTCTTATTTGTGAATCCTTGATATGGCCTTTGCCAATGATGCATCTAATCCTTTTTTACTACCCACTTGATGTGTGAGTAAACACAGCACTGAGAAACCAGGTAGACCAATATAAAATGGGTCCAACTACTTTTTCATTCATAGCTAAAAGCTCTTTTCACACTGTAATGGTCAGATTTAGACAATGTCCACTTCCAGCCAGCCAGAGCACTGCTTAGTGGATTATATCTTTTTTCAATCCAGGAAGCTGGCACAGTGGTTTTGGGCAATCTGTGACGTGCAAAAGCCAGAACAAATTTCTTTTACAGAAGGGCAGAGGCAGTGACTGAAATGTAAGCACTTCAGCTCATTAACACAGACAAGGGGGAAATGCTGACATGTTTAGATTCGAGGATTTGGTTCTGTTCATAAGCAGCCCAGAGTCCCCAGAAGAAAGCTGCTGTCAGTAGCTTTCAAATCCCATGTCTTGTGGAGACATTGATTAAGAAAAAAACCACCCCATTCCATTTAAAACTGCATAAATATGTGTGTATATGCACAATCCTTCCCCCACCGGGAGAGAATCAGGTTGGAGGAAGCAAATCTGGACTTTCTGAAAGCTCAAGTGAACCCCAGCCAGCAAGGTGCACGGTCACATTTTTCTCACCACTTTCATTGCTTCAGTTGTGATCCTGCCTGTTACCTCAACCAACCAGCTCATCACCTCTCTCCTCCCTGCTGTACTTCTGGCACACACTGGCTTGCTGCTTCCACTTCGTTCTGCTTGTTTTCCTCCATCGTGCCGTGCCAACCTGACCCACTGCCCATGACACCCACCCCATGCACAGCCCCTGCTGGACTAAAGAGTTGATGGTAGTAGGGCACCTTTCAGGAAGAGTGTGTCATATAAAGGCCAAGCATTATTAGCAGAGGTGTGATTTTATTAAAGCATTCAGATCATTGCTCTCTCCCACACACACTGCTGAAATGGGCTAAACTCAAAAGTCATGTTGTACAAAAGATATCCAGGGGGTAGATTATAGAGTGTTGCATTTAAAACCTCTGTTACCTGGAAGGATCTGTTATTTATTAATGGGTCTACAGGAGGAAAAATAAAAAATAGAGGCCAAACCAGAGCGAATGAGAACTCTATGAATGAGCTACACAGCTGAAATGTAACATTGCTGGGTATTTCCTATACAAAGGAACAAAGTCTTTGTATTAAGTATGCATATTAGTAGCATTTTACCTCTAAAAGCTTAATATCCACTTTTCTACATCATGTATTTCTGCAAGGGAGAAAAGAGGGACCAAATTGCAAACATCCAAGCTTCAAGCAGCTGGATAAGCAACACCTTGTTTCGGCTGTAGGAATAACTGGAGGGAGGTTGGGGACAGGACGATGATTATCACTTAAAGATGCACCACCTTTTTGGTGCCAGACTTGGGACCGGGTAAGGCTTTTCTTGAGAAAATGATGCAGGTTCACAACGTGCCCTTCAGATTGAAAGGCTCAGAGAAATACTAATGAGACAGA
This sequence comes from Thinocorus orbignyianus, assembly GCA_013400375.1. Taxonomy (NCBI): domain Eukaryota; kingdom Metazoa; phylum Chordata; class Aves; order Ciconiiformes; family Thinocoridae; genus Thinocorus; species Thinocorus orbignyianus. The sequence goes on from VXBW01001560.1 coordinate 591,934, forward strand.
GTCTGCAGGACTACAAGAATTTCCTGCTGAACAGTATCAAACTAAAGCTGCTTCATTAATGTCCTCTCAATGGGACCACACTATAAAAAAGCACAGATTCTAAAAAAAGAAAAAGCTCTAGGCTCTTCCTCACCCATACGGCGCATAACAAGAGTGAAATAATCTTACACAGGTATGAACAGAGCCAAATAATTCCCATTTTGCTCTGTTTTTTCAAGTTCGTCTTGCAGGTTTAGCTCAGATCTCTCAGTAGCAAAAAGCATAATTTGAGGATGACTGGTTTGGGACTGTACTTAATGGGCAAAGCTGGATTGCCCTTTGGATGTTCTGCTACATTCTCCAAAAGGTGGTACATGTACTTCTACTTCTTCCCTTTATTGGCAATATTCATGTAAGGAAGAGTTAATAATAGAAGGCAAAAGACTCTGAGAGAGTGAATTCCTGCAGTAAGCAGTGATCCAAAAGCAATTGCAGCTCTTCCTCCAGCTAGTTCTACTTAGGAATTACCATTTCCTCTGTCTCTCCTGCCTGCTAAGCTATTACAGAAATATAATGACCTGCAAGTGAGGAGGAAGAGTATGAGAAAGGGGGAAAAAAAGGCAGACACAAACCTGTATTAGAAGAATCTTAGCTCTCTTAGCTCTGTCAGATGTCAGTGCTGTGGTCTTGTCTCTTCATTGTACCTGAAATAAACCAAAATTAATTGATTGTCTCTCTCACGCCGGGTAAGTGAGAGAATTGAGCATACTTTTGTAATTAACCTGATTTTACTGGGTTACGGAGCTTATATTCACCTTTATCAGAAAGTCTGCATCTAAGAAAGCCTCCATGGTTTTAACCTCAAATGGAAAATGCTGGTGTTCTTTATATTGATTGTTTCTCCAAATTTAAGTACGTGGTAATTGACATAAACAGAAATAATTCACAGAAGCAGCTGTAACTGTCACTTTCAAGCACTGTTTATATATCACCTTTGTGTGCTGCCCAATGATAAGCAGGGCACCAGAAAAGTGCATAGAACACAAACCGGATCAACCATGCCGTAAAAACGATAGGTCATGGCCCCAGGTAGCTGGTCCTTGGAAGGACCATGAGGGTGCACCAAGCAATCAGAGTTACTGAGCTACTCAATTATTGCCTAGTGTCAAAAGCTCAACATACATTAGTGTAGTTCTCAGCAAGGAGCATGCAGTTCTGCAAACCAAAGTGCTCTCAGGCCAACTGAGAGGGGATGGTTCCCCACTCAGCAGGAGCTCTGTGCTGGGTTTACCTTCTATGTAATATTGGCACCATCTTTAACTTGTCCATTGGATCTTTATCAGCAGAAACAATTTTAAGAACTACCACAAATTCTGTTTAAAAGAAAGAAATTTCTGTTTCTCTCCTTTACTATTCAGTACTTATGATTTGCACTTAATACACTGGTTTATTTTATGAAATAAGAATAAAAAACCCCTGCTACTCAGCCAGCCAGCTGGCATAAATGATAAACTGTAGCTAGAAAGGTCATGGAGACTCTGGGGCTTGAGCACACAACATTCAGAATATCAAATATCTAAAAAATTAGAAGCATCTCCGTAATGCAAAATTCTTTCAAGCTGTGTACCAAGATACAATATTTTATCAGCTACAAAGAGTATAACGCTACTGCCCTTCACCACCAGCTAAGGTAGCTCAAGGTGTTTTTCTCTGTTAAACAGCAGAGCCAGTACTTGGAACAAAAGCCTGAAAATTTTTTCTTATGTCTGTACATGTAAGAAAGTTTCTTGCACGTATTTCACCCTCATCTATGTAATAAGATATTAATGATTGTATATATTCATGTAGTGAAAAGATTACTTCAACAGTTCAGACTTGTGCGAAGTATATCAGTATCTTGCAAAGACATGAAGTACCCTGCCATCAGCAGAGCAATCTGGAAACAGGTGATTTCAGACACTGGTGAACCAGTCCTGAAACCTTACTAAATAAAATTTACCCATATGACATATTTACTTAATAGGTATAAGATTTTTGGTGTATATATATATGTGAAATATAACTTGAACTCTGCTCGCCTTTAGAATCACCTGCCCCCCGCCAGTGCAAGAAACTAATTTTCAGTTTTTAAAGTTCTGTATGGTCCTTTTCCAAAAGATAAATCCGCAGGTCTGCTTTCACCCCCATGCCAGGCACTATGAAGGGGGCACTTATTATTGATCAAATTCAAGCCCATGTAGGGCCACGAAGATGATCAGGGGGCTGGAGCACCTCTGCTCCAAGGACAGGCTGAGGGAGCTGGGGCTGTTCAGCCTGGAGGAGAGAAGGCTCCGGGGAGACCACAGCTTGCCAAAAAATTAGCGTGTTTTCTGTTGACCATGTAATATGAAAAAACACATTTATTGTTTTGCTTGATGCTTTCAGCAAAAGACTTTGTTTTGAATGAGATTCTTTCTTTTTCCACTCTTACTTTTCCTACGGAAGGAAAACGGGGGAGAAGCAAACATTCACATTTTTGCCTTTTACAAAAGTGATCTTTCAATGAGGCTTTCATCTGCTTTCCCTCCAATGAAAGCAAAATAAGTATTGCTATACAGGTGGAAAAATTCTGTGAAAAACAGTGTTAGTTATTAAAATCTCAATCTTGGCCGAAACCATTTTGATGTATTTTCAGAAAGTTTCCTCAGTTGATATCAACCTTGATGAATCTCATTGATTTGCACATGGAGATACCTTGTGTTGCACCTATTTTCTCTTTCAATTTGAAGCATAAAAACATTTCCTTTCTTTCTTGTAATTCAGCTTGCCATTTTGTACATTTTAATATGTTCTCACTCTTCTCTCTGAGTTTTCACGTATAAGACTGATTCTAAACCAATTGCTCTAGAAGTTTAAATAATATTAATTACAGAACAATGTGAGAGATTTGAGAGAAATGTGTCATAGCACCTTCCTGCTGCTGGGCTTTGCAAACGGTCATTTTAAACATACATTATTAATACTTTATGCTTTTGTCTACTGAACTAATTTCTCAACTATTTTTAAATGTTTTGAAGCTAGAATTTTAAATGCAGTGACAGGAATTACCATAGTTTTATTTTCTTTCTGAAACAAGGTCCAAATCCTATGGGTTTCCTAATTAAGAAAAGCTGTCAGAATGGTAAATTTCTCATTAACAGCAAATACAGTATATTAAGGCCAAGCCTTCAATATTCCACAAGTAAAGTCTGATGACATGTAGCGAAGTCAACTACCCGAGAGTGTTGTTCAAAGCCTGGGAACCCAATTATAGTATTTGCTGGTTGCAATTAATGACACTTTAAGGTTTTGTTTTGTATTTATTTTTTTTTTTTGAAGTCGTGGCTTTAAAAAGCTCGGAAAATAATCTGTTGTCTTCCTCTTTAATTTTTTGTCTTCCCTTTTATAGGTTTGTAAGAGAGTCAAAAGGAAAGACCCAGCTCATACACGGCTAGATAGCAAAATAACTAAAGGGAAATATGGTCCTGCTTCTCGCTTTCTTTTCCCATTCTTGGAAGAAGAGGAAGAGCAAGTTAGGACACAAGCATGCATCGCACCTCCTGAGGGATGGCCTCAGGCTCAGTTTGGTGGCACAGCTTCAGGCAAAGAAATCATCAGGAAGGCAGGATGCTGACTCAGGGTGTTAAACACCTTGGGATTGCTTTTGCAAAGCTATCACAATGAGCAACGCATCCTACTTGGCTTGGAATTGACATCCTTCTGTGTCTCCTGATGGACCTCCATCCTGACCCTAGCCCACTCCTCTCACACAGGCCCTGGGGACCGTCCTGCACCGAGCTCTGAGCGGGACGAACATCAGGGTTTACATTTATAGTGGCATTTACACAAAAATGGAAATATTTTAGTTTTGTAGAGAGGTATGATAAATTACATGGAATTTCGTGCTCCGTTCTCTGCTGGTACAGGCAGCAGTCAGCAGAAACAGAGATAATGCACAAAGTAAGAGGAGCTGCACGGAACATCATCTCACGTCACCTACTCGCAGGTGTTTTCCTCAGTACTTTTTCAGCTGAGACTGCCAGCATGGACTAGATTTTGAAGTGAAAGACACCGATAGGATAATCTAGACTGATCTTTTGAATCACAGACTGTAGTCTTGGTAATTCCCACATGAAGTCTGCAACATTTCCTCGAGCTAAGGTGCGCTTGTTTAACATTCCAAGTAGTGCCTCTGCTGAAAATGACCCAGCAAAAAGAACAGGAGGCTAAACAACATTTACTTTGCCATTTTTCTGTCTCTTATCATCATTTTATCTCACCTTTTTTGAAACTGCCGATAGATTATGTTCTCAAAAATGCTCTTAAAATTGAGAATTACTATAAAAGGGGCAACAGAGTCAGAGAGTAGATTAAGTGATTTTTCTGAAGGTCACAGTATTTATGAATAAACCACAAAATGAGCCGATGTTTTCCACCATCTGTCTTGACACACGATGCTATTTCTTGGAACAAATGCGAGGCAGATTTTCCCCCCTCTGTTTAACATCAAGCAGAATTCGTATCACTCAAAATAGCTTGAAACACTAACAGCAGCCACTCAGCATAGTCAAAGTGATTTTCTGAGTCACGATGAAAAAACAAGCACCTTTGTGAGCAGCATGGGCAGGCTCCATTCATCACAGATAACAGGGTATCTGAATCTTCCACCCTTGCGATACAGGCTGGCTCTTTTTTAGTATCAGACCCTACATTAATCTTTATTCCTTCAGGCACTGTATATTTTAATAACTTTTCAAGGGATACCTGACCATAACAGTTCCAGCTTTACGTACACTTGCATCCATATACGACAATTCATTAGAAATCAGATTCCTCACTCTGACAATTGAACAATTATTTTTCAGTTTTCAGCTGGGGCTTCTTGCATGATTTCTGGATGACCACCCTTTCCTGAATAGCAAACTTTGTTGTGAGATGGGGATTGTGAAAAAATAATAGATACAATAGCTAAAAATAATTTCATTTTCACATTGGTGAAACACTGCATGGCATAACTGCAGTGACAGAGTAGTAGTGGCATGAAAATTAGAATTGTGCAAGCAAGTAAATCTGACTTAATGTGGGGGCAGGGCTTTCAAAATTAACCCAAACCAAACATGCATTTTCCTTTCAAGGAAACACCGTGTAGCAGCAGCAAACAGTCCCACTGCTGGCTTTCATTTATCTAGAAAAGGTTAGCTCTAGGTTTGAACACTGACCACCTGCGCAGGCACTGTCACCTCCACAGGCTTTTCAAAGGCCTTCCTGTTGCTAAAATTCTAGCACACTTCCTAAAAGTTTTATTAAAGCTTAACTAGTTGCAGTCTCCATTTGAGACTGCCTCCCTCTAACATAATTGCATTTTTTGATATAAATGGCAGTTTCACATTTTAAAATATGATTTTATTCACTCTATACCGTGGGGCGATATGACACAATAGGTGCAGAAATCCTAAAAGACAGATTTAATAGATCTAGGATCTCTTATCACATCCCTTTGCAGTTCTTATTTGACAAATGGCTTTCAGATGAGCTCTCCTGAGGAGATAAGACAGAATCTTTTTATCAGTTCCACTGCCCTTTCCATAAAGGTTCTTTTAGCTAATTTGCTTTACTATGTGCTTTTTCCTTCTGAACAGTTTAATAAGCCCTCATTTTACATTAATAGGCATTCTGTATCACTCAGGATTTCAGGTAGTCTGAAGAGCTTCCATTTTTCAGGTTTTTTTAATTTCAAGAGAAGTCATTATTTCTAATTTTTTTATTTTTATTTAACTTACGACATATACCAAGAAACTTTTTTCAAATGATCCCATTGGACATATCGCATAAGGTGCAATTCTTGGCATTCACTACATCACATTCTGCATCATCAAAATCTTGTTAAGGACTGGTTTTGTCTTTCTAATAGGGAAATGCATCATGTGCTTTCTCACACAGTCTCCAGGCCACCTCAGGGATGACCGTTAATGTTGACTTCGTGCACCTTTCAGGGGTTTATTTTAACTCCCTTTCTGCTGCCATGCACTGTTTCTCAAATATCTGCTCATCACATTTCATTTGGGAATCCCTATGGAGGTATTTCATCCTGATACACGCGTTTGCTTGGCGCTGGTGCCCGGTTGCTGGCAGGGGTCTCTGAGCTGCCCTGACACCACCCACCACCAAGCACAGCTGAGCCTGGTAGAAGGTATGGAGAAAGAAAAGTGTTGTTTTCATACCTTTCTTTTTTTCATACCTTTTCTCTATTTTAAATGCCAATAAAATTAATTTCTCAAGTAGAGTGGGAGGTGTCCCTGCCAATGGCAGGGGGTTGGAACTGGATGATCTTCAAGGTCCCTTCCAACTCCAACCATTCGATGATTCCAAAGTCCTTTTGCCCACTGCAGTAATTGGTACATGACGTCCCTGCCTTTATCTCAACCCACAAGTTGTTTTTTTTTTCCCACTGAGGAGGGTGAGTGAGCAAAGCAGCTGGGTGGGCATTTGGTCCTCAGCCAACACTATCCCACCACAACATGCCACTGAATATTTCTCCCCACGGACTGTGATTGCCATGTTGTCAGAAGCAGCAGCAGAGCTGGGAGAGACAGCTCCAGGGAGCTTTCTAACACATGGCACACGTTAGGGAAGTTGCTTGCCACGTGGCACGAAGTTTATTCACAACACAGAAGCTGATGGAGCCCCTGGGCCACCAGTCCGTTGTTCTCACAAAAATTTAATTTGGGGGGTGGGTGGTTTTTTTTGTTTGTTTGTTTGTTTTGTTTTGTTTTTAAATTAAAGTCTTCAAAGACTTCAAAGAGCAAAGGATAGGCAGATTTCTTTCCTCCCAACTTATTCAAAAGAATACAAAGCTTTCTTTTCCAAGGGGCATCAGAGAACTTCAGCACGATGATTGTTGTGTTCCCAGTTAAAGAGAGCTCATTAAATCATGGCTTAGAGACCAGATAATTGGGGAGTGTAAATGACTGAACTTTCCAGATTTAGTCTGCCCTGTATGGAAATTCAACTTCTGCAGTCCTTGCAGTTTTTCTCCCCAGAATAAAGTAAATTCATTATTAATCTGAAGGAGTTCCTGGGGCAGGTTTTTTTAGCAGTTTTGGTATCTTAATCAAGAATTTCAATAAAATGTACCAAGAGACATTATGACCAAAACAGGTGTCTAATGGCTATTTGTATCCTTTCAAAGAATTATAATTTAAAAATGCATTTCAGCAAAGAAAGCTGCTCTTTTCAAGAGAGGCACTTAAACTACTAGTTCCACTGGAATGCTGTCTTGTGTCAGGCTCACAGGCAACGATCTCAACTTCAGACCAATTGCCATGTAAGCAGCCTTGCACCAGTCCAAGTAATTGGGTCAAAATCTGGTTTCACATCTGTGAGCACTCATAGATTGTGAATTTCAGGTACATTTAAGGAGTTAAAACCTAATCCAGGAAAAACATTCAGGTGCATGAGCACTCTCTTCAGCTGCATCTTCTTTGTCAAATAAGGGTCATACCTTTTGGTCTTGAAAAGCACTAAATATCCCTTTGATATTTAATTCTGATAATTAGTTCTGGTATTGAATATACAGGCATTCCTAAAGACATCTGAAACGCCAGCTCCTCTGGGAGACAATGACATTGTTATTCCTAGCAGTGTCTGGTGGAAGGTCATGTGGTGGGACTGAGGGAAGACCTAGCCTTGTTTTCTACATAGCCTCAACAGGCAGTGAATTAATCAGGTACGTGTCCAGGTACTACACCTCCCTGTCTTTTTTATTTTTAATTATGAGAAGTGTTATTTCCCTCAGTAATAACCAAGAATCAGGGAATTGTCAGAGTTGGAAGGGAGCTCTAGAGACCATCCTGTCCAACTCCCCTGCTAGAGCAGGATTACCCAGAGCACAGCACTCAGGACTGCATCCAGGAGGGGCTTGAAGGTCTCCAGAGAAGGGGACTCCACACCCTCCCTGGGCAGCCTCTGCCAGGGCTCTGACACCCTCACCACAAAGAATTTTTCTCACCTTTGAATGGAACTTCCCATGGTCCAGCTTGTACCCATTGCCCCTCGCCCTGTCACTGGGAACCACTGAAAAGAATCAGTGTTTGGAAAATACCCATCATTGAATCTACCCATATATATTCCTCTCAGAGTTCTCATTTATATTCATCCCCTTCTACTCCAGCAGTGAAAAAGCATCTTACAGTAAGGAGTTTCTGATCACTAGCTTCAGAGGAGAACATTACTTACAGGCCCCGTGACCCACCACGTAAAGAATGTCAGAGGTACACAACCCAAAACTGTACTTGAAATTTAAAAATTCAAATAACCCACAATAATGCGTTGCACAAGTGAAAGACTCCTTTAGACAACTGAACGCAGAAGAAAGGAGGCTGAGGAGAAAGGCCACGTCAGTGGGGAGAAGTTACAGAAGAGCTTACTGCACACGATTTCCCAAACCCAACAGAGAAACCCAGTCAATCCGAGAGATTTCAGCACATATCAAAACAGCACTTGTAATTAGCCTAGTGTCAAATCTATGCTGACATCTGGATTCATTAGGATCTCATCAGGACTTGTTTCTGGCTTAGGGCAGATTTCAGTGGAATACGACATGTAGGCATGTTGTCCCTGGAACAAAGAACTGAGGTGCTAGGTCATGACATTAGCTACGCAAAAAAGGAATGTTTACTGAAGAAACTGCATGAGAAGATTTATAGATAGGAAAACAAAAGTAGGCGGGCACTAATAACGATTCAAGACTCATTCCGGACAAGGTAAATTGCTCACTCCTCAAAGCTGTCCTGGGTTTTTATTTAGCATCATCAAAATGTTGGTGTTAAGATAGGGCAAAATAAATAGCTCATGTGGCTGTGGCAACGTGTTCAGTCTATGTCCTGAGTGCTGAGACTGTGAAATGTTTCATTCTTCTCCACAACAGAAAGCTCATTTATTTATTTCTGAGAAAATCCAGGTTCTCAGCAAGCTGATCTTTTAATAATGATATTACACATCATGACACTCACAGTTTACATGTGAAAGCTGGCAACTCTGCAAACTGTAGGACTGCACGGAGCTGCGCTTAAACACGTGCATGCTAATTGAACGTTTGGGCTGCAGTTTTCTCCTGCTGCCACAGTTTTCAAAGCATCATGCCGTAGAGGAAAGGTCACAGTTTTAAGCATTCACACTTTCATTAGAATTCAGATAGGCTGTAGGTTGCACTTGATTTGCTTGAAAAACACCAGAAGCATCACATCTCTGGTCTTCTTGTCAAGAATTCTGTGCTCATGTCAAAAGCAGATCTTTTTAAGGTTACCATTCAGAGGAGGAACAGCAACAGTAGTCAGAGTAATGTTCAATATCCTCACATTCTTCATTTTATTATCTTCCTTAGGAAGAGAAATGAATTGTCTTACTTCTCAGGCATGATAATTTCATTTCACAATAGTTTATTGTAGCATATAAAATTCTATGATTTATATCAAACAATAAAACACATGTAAACATTTCAAGATCAAAAGGTTAAGCTGTCCCTTGCTCTGGTTTATCATGGCTGTTTTTGTCTTGTCACAGGCTGCTGAACTGACAGTTGTCAGAAGCCTTGGAACTCTCCACATTTCTACACTGACACTGTATTTCCCAAGTGAAAAGCTTATATCTGATTGTGACACAAATTCTAAGGAGAAAAAATAACTAAACATCTACACTAAATGTGATTATTATGAGTCACGATGTAGAATGTCCTGGTGCCTCCCGGATGGCGTGGCTTTCTATCCGACACAGTACTGCATCTCTCATCCCAAAGATCTGACCTTTTAAAAAGCGAGTCCCTTGTCATCATTTTCTGTAGAAGAGACGGGTTTTTATAAGGCAGCTTAAGGCCTTTCTGAACCTTCACTGCCAAGTGTAACTTTAAAAAATAAATTATTTCTTACACATCTCCTCAAGGAGTTTATGCTTCTCCTGGGCTTCCAATGACTGTGTCATTGAAAATGAAAAATGAGGCGCGGCCCAGCATAGGTTTCTGCCAAGACAAAAATCAAGCTCCAGTCTTTCAGTGCTACTGTTTGTGACAAGAATGGCACTAGGATGTCAAGGAGTGGATTTTTGAAGAACTAGATCTTGAAACAAATCAACAAGCTGAGAGCTGGCTGAAGCAGTTCCTGCAGTCAGATCCCTCACCTGTTTTGTTTACCCTCAACAGGTAAACATTTTCTCCAGGAACACACAATGGAAATCCATCAGAACCTGCAGACAGAGAAGAAAAGGAAGAGCACCAAGTCCTGTGCTAGGAGTTCTAAGCTACCTGCACCTCTTGTGGCTGGAGAAGAAGGTTGAGATGGAGCCCAATTCTTCCCCCTGTTAGAGCTGCTGGTGAAATGGTGCAGGTCTCTGAATGTTCCAGGTGTTCAGTTTGCAGACAAAGAATGAATGCTGGTCACTTCGCACATCAGCATCGAGTCTGGCACTGAAAGGGCCATTTGGATGTTTCCTGACAGACTGACCAAACCTGGCATCCTCATTAACAATAACTGGATCATCTTAGATAAGATATTCCCTCACTCAAGGTAAACGTGGCCTTGAGTTTGGCAAAGACTTAATAAACAGGATCTTATGTATTTGTTGCAGCCTCAGTTCAGTCATCACAACCACATGTACATACACACAAAACCACACACATTCATTGTATTTTCCAAGACCTCCAATGTCTGTTCCAAGCTCTCGATGGGTCACAAAGATATCATTTGTTGTTTCCTAGCAGATAGTTAAAACCTACTGAAGAGGAAAAGAAACCTTAAGAAATTTGAACAAAAAACTCTTGATACAGACTTCACTAGGTTGTGAACAAAGTTTAAGATTTAAACGAAACATATTTGATGCCCTGGGAGATCATTCTGGAGATGAAGCCCTCCAAATCTTTGTTGTTGAAACAGAAGCTTGTTTTCCCTCAAGGAATTATGATTTGCTTTATCTGTTTGAGTCTAATTGAGCCAAATTGTAGAGTTATGAACCCCCAAGTAAAATTATTCTCAACTACTCAAAGTTCAAATTAGCCACAGATTTGTTCTTTTTATGACATCCAAGCACTGACAGTAGTAGCTGGCAGCAGCTAGTAAAAAAAAACCAACAAAGCCCCAAATCACGAAAAACCTCACCATTAATATATCAACATATTTTGTAAAATAAATTTATTTAAAAATAAAAACTAAATGTCAAATGATTTTGCTACTGCACTCCTCTGTATAAACATATAAAAATATAGAGGTTTTAAACACCTGAAATCTAGGCACTTGGTACAGAAAATTTTTATTAACTATAAAGGCAATACCTTAGCACTAAGGTTTACATTATTTGTATTTATCTTGGCTACTTATTTTTTAAAATAAATATTTTTCAGTAGGCTTTTGGTTTTGCTTAACGTACTAGTGCTGAAAGAAAATAGGCAAAAGAATATAATGCGTATTTCCACATAAAGGATAATCAAATTTAAGGGCTAGGTTGCCAATTTAAGCATTTCAAATCAGAAAATACAAATGTACACACTGCCTCTGCAGTCCTGATGCAGCCACTGGGACCCACGTGTATGTTTCCACTAGTCTTGACCCGGAAACTTAGAGCGTGGCTGCTAGAAATGAACAAAAGAGGACTGTGCCATGCATAGGGCTGTTGCCCACAGAATTCCTGGGAGCATGTTGGCCTGGATATTGGATTCCTACCTTTGTTTTATTTGTAGTCTTCATGGCTGCCTTTAATCCACAGTGCAGCTGGTTGCAGCACTACGAGGTTGCCAGACCAAAAGCCAGGCCAATGTTTTCCCACCTATAAGCTCCTCAAAGCCTCAGCTCTATCCGTTTCAGCAGCCATTGAGCAAACACGCACTGGACACTTGTGCCAAGAATGGCTTGGACAGCAGCGCTTGCATCTCCGTGCTGCGGTTCCTGGGGTGCTACCCCATCCCTCCCAGCAGGGGCCTGGCAGAGGCAGGACGGTGCCCACACGGGTGACCCTGGTTGCCTTGCCATCCCCAGCCAGGCACCTCCGTTTGGCTAACCTCAACATCCTGCACTGTGGGGAAGCAAGAAGTAAGTCTGGCAGCACATCTCCAAACTTTTGGGTCTGGTACTGTTATAATCTCAGGATTTCTTACCCAAGCTGGACATCAGATGGGAAGGTGCTGCCTCAGTCCTCAAATCCAACTCCACCCAATCAATGTGGGGACCATGTCATTTAATCCCCTTCAATATGTCATCAAACTCACATTTTATAGGAGATTAGATTTCTTTCCTATTCTCTGCTCCTGTTTTTTGAGAGGAAACTTAACTAGGGGAAACTTAACAGGATATGGCAACGACCATGCCATGCATTTAGAGGAAGCTGGCTGACACAGGGCAAAATGTGTTGATATGAAGGACAAAAGTAAGCAGAGAATGACAGAGTAGTCACACATCATCCTTCTGAACTCCCCGCACTACTACTGCACTTTTCCTTTTTTTTTTTTTTGGTGGTTGCTCTGTGTCTCTGATTTAACTAAGGCAAAACATTTTGCCTGGAGAGGGGTTAAATACCCCATCCCTGCAAACCTGCAAGGTCAGGTTGGATGGGGCTC